>JASANG010002345.1:0-11356 GCA_030248215.1 Enoplolaimus lenunculus
ATATATATATAAAATTAAAATTTGCCTGAATTTTAGTTGCAACTTACGAAAATATTTTAAACCTAAATACATTTGATTGCACGTTTAATTTAGGTTGAAGTTTGCGAATCACTGCTGATTCAAGAATATGTAGCGCCAGATTTGACGAAAAATGATCCGTTTTTGGCCAAGTATTAAGTATGGAAAAATCGTCCGTGGAACATTGGTGTTTGAAGCTCTTACAGTGCTCAGAAATGGCAGAGACTAATTTGGTGGAAGTTGGATTTGGTTCAGACGTTCGATCGGAGATTTGTTTGTGCTCACATATACGCTTAAATAACTGGCGGTTTGTAGAACCGATGTAGCCTGATTGACAATCAGGACATAAATATTGATAAACTATATTTGAGCGCAAAAGTGGCGGGGTGGGGTCCTTGAAATTAAAAAATTGGGAGATTCTTTTACCGGTCTCGAAAACTATACGGACTTTGATGTTATATTTGTTAAACCAGAGTTTAAAAAGGCGATTTAGGTGTGATTTCAATCTGAGTGAGTGCGAACCTAAATATGGTAGTTTTAGGACAATAAATTTCGGGGGTACCTGTTGTTCGCTGCCTGCTCCATCAATCGTAGTGATTTGGTTCTGGACTGAGCTTTGCGGCGTGGCATAATTAGTAGTTGTTGTTGAAACTGAACTGTGATCCGAAGAAGCTTGTGTATACGAAGCACGATCTAAATTTGAATCAGAGTGGTTATTGATAAGAGAATGAATAAGGTTTGCGGGGTTGTTATTAACCAGTTGCTTTTGTGATTGAGAGTTAGAGCTGGTGAGTGAATTTTTACTTAAAAAATTGACGAAAGCATTATTAATAAATTTTCTGGGAAAACCGTTAATTTTAAGCAATTCGATGAGAAATTCTAATTCTTTTTTAGCAGAATATTATTAGAGGTCAATGAAAAACATCTGTGGAGTAGGCATTCTATTAAATTATTTTTATAATTGGGTGGTAAGTGGGTTTTAAAGTTCATAATTTGATTGGTATAGGTAGGTTTCCTATAGATGCCTGTGCAAATTTGGCTAGATTTAGGATCCCTGACAATGTTCAGGTCAAGAAAAGCTAATTTGTTGTCCGCCTCTTTTTCTATTGTAAAACGAATTTTAGGATGTTAAGAGTTTAGAATTTCTAAAAATGCATCTGCTGATTCAAAATTATCAAAGATAGCGTACGTATCGTCTACGTAACGGCGGTAAAAGGAGGGTTTAAATTTCTTGGGGGTTTTATTCATAATTTTGGTTTCAAAATTAACCATAAATATATTGGCCATGACTGGGCCCAGGGGGGAGCCCATGGCCACCCCATCTATTTGCGTGAAAACTTTACCGTTGAAAATAAAATTGAGGTTGGTAGTGCAAGCTCTAATAGCTTTAATAAGCAGGTTGTGCCGGATATCAGTGGCAATTTTTTTATTTTTAAGGACATCCGCAATAATTTGAATGGTTTCCTCGAGGGGAATATTAGTAAAAAGGGAGCAAACATCGAATGAAACCATGACCTTATTTTTTAAGCTAAGGTTTTTAATTTGACTCACAAATTCAAACGACGAGCTGGATGTGAACCTGTTGAGGCTGATTGGTTTTAGTATTGAGTCCAACCATTTCGCTAGATGATGGCAGGCTGAGTTTATCGCGGACATAATGGGTCTAACTGGCGTATCAGGTTTGTGTGTTTTTGGCAAACCGTATAACAAGGGTAGCCGAGATCCAGAGGGGTTGAGTTGTTTTGCTAAAGACGGGTCAAGTGATTTAGATTTAGTTAACTGGTTGATTATAGTACGAATTTTGTCTTCAAAATGTATTGTGTGCAAATAAACATTGTTTAAATTGTCGTCAATTAGAGAGAAAACAGACTGATCAGACAGTATATTCATGACTTTTTTTACATAATCATTGCGATTCAAAATAACGATACCATTACCTTTATCCGGTTTTGTTATAACCAGAGACCTATCTTGGGCTAATTCTTTTATGTTTTCAACCCATGATTTCGGAATATTTGGGTTATTTTGATATCTTTTAGACATTTCAATCGAATATGTAATTTTATTGCGAAATTCATTTGAAAATTGGAAGGGGAGCGATTGAATATTACACATTTTAAGTAAATTTCCGGCGAATAGCTTGCATTGTACAATTATTCTCTCGAACGATGCTTTACTTGCGGAAATAACAAATTTAGGGCCTAATGACAACGCCTTCAATTGCACATCATTAACATACTTGTTAGACAAATTCAATACAGTGCCATTAGAATTCAAACGTGCATACCTGTTGTTATTCAACGCTGACAAGGCAAGGAGCTTCCTATTATGTGTTGATCTAACTTTACTACGCTTGAACTCTGTAAACCATTTAACGTATGTTGAAATAGTGAATTTTTCAAGATATGGAAGCTTATCATTGAACCATTTTGCAGCATTAGTAATTTCAGTTGAAAGGATTTTAATTCTATCTTTCTTTTGGCGAATTTCACCCTGAAGAATTTTTAATTTGAAATGGTTGGAATTTCCAATGTTACGACGGATAACAGGGTTTTTTAGTGTAAGAAACTTTGGTGAAATTGATAGGTCTATACAAGTTTCGAGAAACAAAATATCTTCTTCTGCTTTCATTTTCTTACTTTCGGAACCAAGCCAGGTGCGAAATGTTTTAAGATGTATGCGGCCATATTTTGTTCTAAATTATCCCCACTACGGTTCAGTTACCCGTGGTTAACAACTCTGGGACTAAAATAACTAAGATTGTTGGACAAACCAAGGCGGCGGATTTATCCAGTGGAACGTCTGGTGGCCCACATTCAGATTCGAGTGCCACCAACAAGGTTCACACCAGCCGCAACAAGAACGTTCACGTTGTTCAGCCGCTTATCAGTCCCAACACATCGCCGGAGTTTTTGGGATACACAGCATACTTTGGTCAACCACCTATTACGTCACACTTGCCCTATACTCCTACAACTTCGCCAGAGGCTCCATTTCCGGCCCCATTTCGGCTACACTCTACACCTTACCGGCTCCCGCATTGGGCTCCACGACCCCCAACCCCAATAGTTCCTAACTGGGGCTCGAGCTACACTTTTCCAACTTACTACGGCTACCGTAACGACGGACAGTTGTATCACCACAATTTTGCTCCGGGCTACTACAACAGAGCAAATACACCGAAAGGCTACAAAAACAACAGCAAGGGACACAACAGTAACGGCAACAACAACAACAACAAATAAATAGTCAGATTAATAGTTCCTACTCGAAGTCAAGAAGACATAGTCTCAAGTTTTAGTTTTCGTGTTTTTCACCGTTATCATCTTTTCGCTGTATATCCTACTGTTAATTTTGCTTGTTTAAGTTTAAAGTTTTAATTTTGTCAAATAACTTGCCATATATTTGTCTCACAACTTGTGGTGTTTTTTGTGTTATCCATAACTTGTGATTTCGTTACGTCTTGTTTGATTCTCACGCATACTATAATCTCATTTTGTCTCCAGCCACTGTTACCGATTACCGTCTGCAGAACTATAACTAACTATAACTCTAACCTAACAGATTCAAAATATATCAATTTTCAAAAGAAAACCTAGCTAGTGAACACCTTATTATCCGCTTTGAACGCATAGCCGCGAAAGTAAGCAAACGTTCCCGCTAACAGTGACTACGTTATAATTTACATGTTTTTCATAGTTTATGTTATACCAGTGGTAATTTTCTGTTAGCAAAAAGATGCCAGTAGTAGGAGCTAGTTCTAATTTACGCAACAATCCAGTAGGTGAAAAATCCTCTAAATTAGCACTTGAAGCAGTTGAAAACTTAGTGTTCAATGTGTTTAAAGGCGGCATTTTCAGTGGAATTAGAACAAAATATGGCCGCATACATCTTAAAACATTTCGCACCTGGCTTGGTTCCGAAAGTAAGAAAATGAAAGCAGAAGAAGATATTTTGTTTCTCGAAACTTGTATAGACCTATCAATTTCACCAAAGTTTCTTACACTAAAAAACCCTGTTATCCGTCGTAACATTGGAAATTCCAACCATTTCAAATTAAAAATTCTTCAGGGTGAAATTCGCCAAAAGAAAGATAGAATTAAAATCCTTTCAACTGAAATTACTAATGCTGCAAAATGGTTCAATGATAAGCTTCCATATCTTGAAAAATTCACTATTTCAACATACGTTAAATGGTTTACAGAGTTCAAGCGTAGTAAAGTTAGATCAACACATAATAAGAAGCTCCTTGGCTTGTCAGCGTTGAATAACAACAGGTATGCACGTTTGAATTCTAATGGCACTGTATTGAATTTGTCTAACAAGTATGTTAATGATGTGCAATTGAAGGCGTTGTCATTAGGCCCTAAATTTGTTATTTCCGCAAGTAAAGCATCGTTTGAGAGAATAATTGTACAATGCGAGCTATTCGCAGGAAATTTACTTAAAACGTGTAACATTCAATCACTCCCCTTCCAATTTTCGAATGAATTTCGTAATAAAATTACTTATTCGATTGAAATGTCTAAAAGATACCAAAATAACCCAAATATTCCGAAATCATGGATTGAAAACATAAAAGAATTAGCCCAGGATAGGTCTCTGGTTATAACAAAACCAGATAAAGGTAATGGTATCGTTATTTTGAATCGCAATGATTATGTAAAAAAAGTCATGAGTATACTGTCTGATCAGTCTGTTTTCTCTCTAATCGACGACAATTTAAACAATGTTTATTTGCACACAATACATTTTGAAGACAAAATTCGTACTATAATTAACCAGTTAACTAAATCTAAATCACTTGACCCGTTTTTAGCAAAACAACTCAACCCCTCTGGATCTCGGTTACCCTTACTGTACGGTTTGCCAAAAACACACAAACCTGATACGCCAGTTAGACCCATTATGTCCGCTATAAACTCAGCCTGCCATCATCTAGCGAAATGGTTGGACTCAATACTAAAACCAATCAGCATCAACGAGTTCACATCCAGCTCGTCTTTCGAATTTGTGAGTCAAATTAAAAACCTTAGCCTAAAAAATAAGGTCATGGTTTCATTCGATGTTTGCTCCCTTTTTACCAATATTCCCCTCGAGGAAACCATTCAAATTATTGCGGATGCCCTTAAAAATAAAAAAATTGTCACTGACATCCCACACAGTCTGCTTATTAAGGCTATTAGAGCTTGCACTACCAACCTCAATTTTGTTTTCAACGGTAAAGTTTTCACGCAAAAAGATGGGGTGGCCATGGGCTCCCCCCTGGGCCCAGTCATGGCCAATATATTTATGGTCAATTTCGAAACCAAAATTATGAAAAAAACCCCCAAGAAATTTAAACCCTCCTTTTACCGCCGTTACGTAGACGATACGTACGCTATTTTTGATAACTTTGAATCAGCAGATGCATTTTTAGAAATTCTTAACTCTGAACATCCCAAAATTCGTTTTACAATAGAAAAAGAGGCGGACAACAAATTAGCTTTTCTTGACCTAAACATCGTCAGAGATCCTAAATCTAGCCAAATTTGCACAGGCATCTATAGGAAACCTACCTATACCAATCAAATTATGAACTTTAAAACCCACTTACCACCCAATTATAAAAATAATTTAATAGAATGCCTACTCCATAGATGTTTTTCATTGACCTCTAATAATATGTTGCTAAAAAAAGAATTAGAATTTCTCATCGAATTACTTAAAATTAATGGTTTTCCCAGAAAATTTATTAATAATGCTTTCGTCAATTTTTTAAGTAAAAATTCACTCACCAGCTCTAACTCTCAATCACAAATGCAACTGGTTAATAATAACCCCGTAAACCTTATTCATTCCCTTATCAATAATCACTCTGATTCAAATTTAGATCGCGCATCGTATACACAAGCTCCTTCGGATCACAGTTCAGTTTCAACAACAACTACTAATTATGCCACGCCGCAAAGCTCAGTCCAGAACCAAATCACTACGAGTGATGGAACAGGCAGCGAACAACAGGTACCCCCGAAATTTATTGTCCTTAAACTACCATATTTAGGTTCCCACTCACTCAAATTGAAATCGGACTTAAATCGGCTTTTTAAACTCTGGTTTAACAAATATAACATCAAAGTCCGTATAGTTTTCGAGACCGGTAAAAGAATCTCCCAATTTTTTAATTTCAAGGACCCCACCCCGCCACTTTTGCGCTCAAATATAGTTTATCAATATTATGTTATAAATTCAATCAGGACATAAATATTGATAAACTATATTTGAGCGCAAAAGTGACAAGTAGTTGAAATTAAAAAATTGGGATTACGAGTTCTCAAAAACTATACGGATTTTGATGTTTATTTTGTTAAAATTCAGAAAGTTAAAAAGCCGATTTAAGTCCGATTTTCAATTTGAGTAGTAAAAGCTCTAAAATATGGTAGTTTAAGGACAATTTGGGGGGGGTACTGTTGCTTCGTGCCTGTTCCCATCACTCGTAGTAATTTGGTTCTGGACTAATAATACATAATTAGTAGTTGTTGTTGAAACTGAACTACTGTAAACCGAAGAAAGCCTTTGTGTATACAATGCGCGATTTTGAATCAGAGTGATTATTGATAAGGGACCTACGGGGTTTAATTATTAACCAGTTGCCGTTGTGATTAAAAGTTAGAGCTGGTGATGAATTTTACTTTTAAAAAATTGACGAAAGTTATTAATAAATGTTATACAAAAAACTCATTAATTTTAAGTAATTCGATGAGAAAATTCTAATTATTTTTAGCAACATACTATTAGAGGTCGATGAAAAACATCTATGGAGTAGGCATTCTATTAATTATTTTTATAATCATGGGTTAATGGGTTTAAAGTTAGAATAATTTGATTGGTATCATCAGGTTCTTATAGATGCCTGTGCAAATTTGGCTCAATAGGATCTCTGACGATGTTTAGGTCAAGAAAAAGCTAATTTGTTGTCCGCCTCTTTTTCTATTGTAGAACGAATTTTGGGATGTTCAAGTTAAAATTTCTAAAAAATGCATCTGCCTGATTGGAATTATCAAAATCGTTCATACGTATAGTACGTGGTCGGCGGTGACAAAAATTTGAGTTCTTGAGGTTTTTTTCGTAATTTAGTTTTGAACGCAACAGTAATTGTGGTGACTGGGCCGAGCCCATGGCTTGCATGAAACCGTAAACAAATTGAAGATTCGTGGTGCCAATAGCCTTAATAAGCAGTTATGATGTAATAACAATTTTTGGGGGCATGCACAATAATTTGAATGGTTTCCTCAAGGGAAATATGGGTAAAAGAAAACAATAACAAATGAACATAACTTTTTTTTAGGCTAAGGTTTTTAGTTAACTCAGCAAATTTGGAAAAGAACAAATGTAAACTGATTGGTGCTGAATTGATTTTAACATCCAGTCCAACCGTTGGTAGAATGATGGCAGCATTTATAGCGGAGGACATTAATGGTCCTAACTCGGTATGAGGTTTGTGTGTTTGGCAAACATTACACTGAGGTAGAGACCGAGATCCCAGAGTTGAGTTGTTTTGCCTAAAAACAGGTCAAGTGATTTAGATTTAGGTTGACTGGTTAGTTTATAGTACGAATTTTGTCTTCAAAAATGTATTGGTGTGCAAATAGGACATTTGTTTAAATTGTCGTCAATTGAGGAATAGATTTTCGTACTCTTCATGACTTTTTTACATCATCATTCGATTCGAAATCATACCGTACCCTTCCTGTGGTTTTGTTATAACCAGACCTTATACCTGGGCTAGTACTTTTTTATGTTTTCAATCCATGATTTCGGAATATTGATTTGGTATCTTTGGTTCAATCAAATAGTGAGTTTTATTCAAAATTGTAAAGTCGAAAATAAGAAAATAGTGGAATGTTACACGTTTTAAGTCAATTTTCCCCTCGAATAGCTCGCATTGTACAATTATTCTCTCGAATTGATGCTCTACTTGCGGAAATAACAAATTTAAGCCTAATGACCGACACTGAATTGCACATAATTAACATGCTTGTTCAACAAATTGAATCCATCCACTTTGCCGAGTTGAGAACGTCCATTATTATATTGTAAATTATAACAACCAAGCTTATTATGTAATATTGACTTACTGTACATTGGTACTGTAAACCATTTAACGTATGTTGAAATAGTGAATTTTTAAAATGTATCAATTTGAAGCCCTTTGACATTAGTAATTTCAGTTGAAAGGATTTTAATTCTATCTTTTCTTTTGGCGAATTTTAGCCCCTGAAATTTTAATTTGAAAAATGGTTGGAGAATTTTCCAATGTTACGACGGATGACGGGGTTTTTTCGTGTTCAGAACTTTGGTGGAAGTGATAGACCTATACAATTTCCGAGAACAAAAATACTTCTTCTGCTTTCATTTTCTTACTTCGGAACGACCAGTCAAAATGTTGATGTATGCGGCCATATTTGTTCTGATTAAAAAGTGCACTGAAATTTCATTTTGAACACTAACTTTTCAATATTTAAATTGTAATTAGAGGATTATTTAGCCTACTGGGACTGCTACACTAATAAAACATTGCTTACTGGCACTATTTTTGTAACAAAAAATTACAGTACTGTAACATAAACTATGAAAAACATGTAAAGTATGACGTAGTTATTCATTGTTTAGCCGAAATTGTTTGTACTCTCGCACTCCTCGTTCAGACGGAATAATAATCCTTCCATCCATTAATTTTTGAAAATCGATATATTTATCGATATCTACCATTAAAGTTATAGTTAGTAGTCTCAGAAGTAATCAGTAACAGTAGATCAAAATGAGATTATAGTATGGCAAGAAAACAGACAAGACGTTAAATCACGAGATTTGTGGATAACACAAAAAACACCACAAGTTGTGAGACGAATATATGGCAAGTTATTTGACAAAATTAAAACTTTAAACTTAAACAAGCAAAATTAACAGTAGGATATACAGCGAAAAGATAGATAACGGTGAAAAACACAAAAACTAAAACTTAAGACTATGTCTTCATTGAAAACTTCGAGTAGGAACTACTTAATCTGACTATTTATTTGTTGTTGTTGTTGTTGCCGTTTCTTGTTGTGCTGCTTGCTGTTTGTTTTTGTAGCCTTTTTCGGTGTATCTGCTTCTGTTGTAGTAGCGCCGGAGGTTTGGTGATACAACTGTCCCGTCGTTACGGTAGGCCGCAGCATAAGTTGGAAAAGTGTAGGCTCGAGCCCCAGTTGGAGCTATTCGGGTTGGGGGTCCGCAGTGGACCCCAAATGCGGGGACCGGTACGGTGTAGAGTGTAGCGAAAATGGGGCCGGAGATGGAGACCTCTGGCGAATTCCCTAGGAGTATAGGGCCCCCAGAATTTAGTGATTTTATCGTAAACTAACCAAAGTATGCTGTGTCTGCCAGACAACTCCAGCGACATCATCCGGAGCTGATCGAGCGTGCTGGACGACGCTGAACGAGCCCTTGTTCCGGCTGGTGTGAAACCTTGTTGGTGGCACTCAAAGTAGGGATGTGGGCCGGCGCGCAGAACGTTCCGGCTGACAAGATCCCCGCCGCCTTGAGCATTTTGTCTGCAGACAATCTTCATTTATTTCAGTCCCAGAGTTGTTAACCACGGGTAATTAGGCTTTTGAATGAACCGTAGGTGTTTATAATTTAGAACTAAATATGGCCAGTTTACAGTCTTAAAACATTTTCGCACCTAGTTTGGTTCCGAATTAAAAAAATGAAAGCAGAAGAAGATATTTGCTTCTCAAAACTTGTGAGGTTTTATAAATTTCCACCAAAGTTTCTTACACTAAAAAAACCCCTATTTATTACGTCGTAACCCTGGAAATTCCAACCATTTCAAATTAAAAACCCTTCAGGTGAAATTTCGCCAAAAAATAAAATTAAAATCCTTGCAACTGAAATTACTGGTGCTACCAAAATGGTTCGATGATAAGGCTTTCCCATATCTTGAAAAATTCACTACTTCAACATACGTTAAATCGGTTCTAGAGTTCAAGCGTAAAGTAAATTTCGAATCGGAGCACGGTAATAAAAGCTCTTGGCTGTGCCAGCGTTGAATAACAACAGGTATGCACATTTTTGAATTCTAATGGCACTATTATTGAATTTGTCTGACAGGTCTGTTAATGATGTGCAATTGAGAAGGCGCTCCTCATTAGGCCTACAGATTTGTTATTTCCGCAAGAAAAGCGTCGTTTGAGAAAATATTTTTACAATTTCGATTATTCGCAGGAAAAGTTTTTAAAACAAATAACACTCAATCACTCCCCTTACAATTTTCGAATGAATTTCGTAATAAAATTACTTATTCGATTGAAAAATGTAAAAATACCTAAATAACCCAAAATATTCCGAAATCATGGATTGAAAAAAAACGAGAATTCGCACCCAAGATGGGTCTATCATTTATTAACAAAAGCGGATAAAGGTAATGGTATCGTTATTTTGAATGCGCAATGATATATTGAAAAAAAGTCGGTGGGTACACTGTATCATTAATATATTTTTATTTATATTTATTCAACGACATTTTAAACAAAATGTTTATTTGCACACAATACATTTGGATATTGGTTAGCAAAACAATTAGGGTCTCATACGGTTTGCCAAAAAAAAATTCGATCCCTCAATCTCACTCTGACAAATTTTTTTTTTTTTTTTGAAACAATCTATCAACGGTCTCAATCTATCATCAAACTAAAAAACTAAACTAAACTAACAATGTTTGTACTTAATCTATCAAAACCCAATACCTTTAAAATAAAAAAATATAGTAACATCCACACTATATTTATAGCTATAAACTACACTACCCAAAATTCAATTATTTTGACGAGTAAAGTTTCACGCAGAAAGGGATAGGTAGTGGGCTACCTAGTAGGCCAAATATATTTATAAATTCAAATTCAAAACCGAAATTCATAACCCAAGCTAGACACTATAGTTACCGTCACCCAGACGATACGTACACTATTTGATAATTTTTGAATCAGCAAATATTTTTAGAAATTCTAACTCCCAAACATTCAAAATTCCGATTTTCGAAAACCCCGCGCACAATCTATTTTTTCTTGACCTAAACAAATTCATTCCCAGATTGTAAATATTCACCAATGTACACAGATTCACACTATAGGAACCATTACCTATCACCCAAAATCCTATCAAACTAAATTCACTTACCACCCAACTATAGAATAATGTTCTGCCAATATATTTACTCTAATGTAACAATCTAATTAATCTATCAATCTATCAAAATTCAATCTAATAAAATTCTAATGTACAGAATAATAATGTTGATCAATCTTAGTGATTCACT
>JASANG010002279.1:0-11357 GCA_030248215.1 Enoplolaimus lenunculus
ATTGCTACTAACATGGACGCAACCGCATGGATGCTTACATTGCTAGTAACATGGACGCAACAGCATGGATTACATTGCTAATAACATGGACCAACCGCAGGGATGCTTACATTGCTAGTAACATGGACGCGACCGCACGGATGCTTACATTGCTAGTAACATGGACGCGACCGCATGGATGCTTACTGTTAGTAGCATGGACGCAATTGCATGGATGCTTACATTGCTAGTAACATGGACGCAACCGCATGGATGCTTACATTGCTAGTAACATGGACGCTACCGCATGGATGGTTCCATTGCTAGTAACATGGACGCAATTACACGACATGGACGCAACCACATGGATGCTTACTGCTAGTAGCCTGGCAACCCATGGACGCGACACTGCATGGAACACCGCGTGCTGATGCTTTGCTAGTAACATGGACGCTACTGCATGGATGGTTCTATTGCTAGTAACACTGGACGCGACCGCATGGATGCTTACACTGCACATGGACGCAACCACATGGATGCTTACATTGCTAGTAACATGGACCACAACCGCATGAATGCTTACATTGCTACTAACATGGACGCAACCGCATGGATGCTTACCTTGCTAGTAACATGGACGCAACTGCATGGATGCTTATATTTCTAGTAACATGGACCCCACCGCATGGATGCTTACAGTGCTAGTAACATGGACGCGACCGCATGGATACTTACATTACTAGTAACATGGACGCGACCGCATGGATGCTTACATTGCTAGTAACATGGACGCAACCGCATGGCTGCTTACATTACTAGTAACATGGACGCGACCGTATGGATGCTTACATTGCTAGTAACATGGACGCGACCGTATGGATACTTACGTTGCTAGTAACATGGACGCAACCGCATGGCTGCTTACATTCCTAGTAACATGGACGCAACCGCATGACTGCTTACATTACTAGTAACATGGACGCAACCGCATGGCTGCTTACATTGCTAATAACATAAACGCAACCGCATGGATGCTTACATTGCTAGTAACATGGACGCAACCGCATGGATGCTTACATTGTTAGTAACATGGACGCAACTGCATGGATGTTTACATTGCTAGTAACATGGACCCGATCGCATTGATGCTTACATTGCTAGTAACATGGACGCAACCGCATGGATGCTTACATTGCTAGTAACATGGACGCGACCGCATGGATGCTTACATTGCTAGTAACATGACGCAACCGCATGTATGCTTTCATTGCTAGTAACATGGACGCAACCGCATGACTGCTTACATTACTAGTAACATGGACGCAACCGCATGGCTGCTTACATTGCTAATAACATGGACGCAACCGCATGGATGCTTACATTGCTAGTAACATGGACGCAACCGCATGGATGCTTACATTGTTAGTAACATGGACGCAACTGCATGGATGCTTACATTGCTAGTAACATGGACCCGATCGCATAGATGCTTACATTGCTAGTAACATGGACGCAACCGCATGGATGCTTACATTGCTAGTAACATGGACGCGACCGCATGGATGCTTACATTGCTAGTAACATGGACGCAAACGCATGGATGCTTTCATTGCTAGTAACATGGACGCAACCGCATGACTGCTTACATTGCTCCTGGGTTGCTGTACGGCGCACCGTGTGCTACATTACTGGCTAGTCGGGCGCGCATGGTGCTTACTGCTGTCCGCCCGCATGGCTTCTGCTGCGGCGCCCGCAGGTCCTTACGCTGCGCGCACGCATGCCCTTGCTCGCTGCGGCGCGCCCGGCTGTCCCCGGCGCCCCGGGCATGCTAGTAACATGGACGCAACCGCATGGCTGCTTACATTGCTAATAACATGGACGCAACCGCATGGATGCTTACACTGCTAGTAACATGGACGCAACCACATGGATGCTTACATTGCTAGTAACATGACCACAACCGCATGAATGCTTACATTGCTAGTAACATGGACGCAACCGCATGGATGCTTTGCTAGTAACATGGACGCAACTGCATGGATGCTTATATTGCTAGTAACATGGACCCGACCGCATGGATGCTTACAGTGCTAGTAACATGGACGCGACCGCATGGATACTTACATTACTAGTAACATGGACGCGACCGCATGGATGCTTACATTGCTAGTAACATGGACGCAACCGCATGGCTGCTTACATTACTAGTAACATGGACGCGACCGCATGGATGCTTACATTGCTAGTAACATGGACGCAACCGCATGGCTGCTTACATTACTAGTAACATGGACGCAACCGCATGGATGCTTACATTGCTAGTAACATGGACGCAACCGCATGACTGCTTACATTACTAGTAACATGGACGCAACCGCATGGATGCTTACATTCCTAATAACAAGCAAGAAACCTCAAGGAACCATACATTGCTAGTAACAGGGACGCAACCGCATGGATGCTTACATTGTTAGTAACATGGACGCAACTGGGCATGGATGTTTACATTGCCAGTAACATGGACCCGACCGCATCGATGCTTACATTGCTAGTAACATGGACGCAACCGCATGGATGCTTACATTGCTAGTAACATGGACGCGACCGCATGGATGTTTACATTGCTAGTAACATGACGCTACCGCATGTATGCTTTCATTGCTAGTAACATGGACGCAACCGCATGACTGCTTACATTACTAGTAACATGGACGCAACCGCATGGCTGCTTACATTGCTAATAACATGGACGCAACTGCATGGATGCTTACATTAGGTGGGCTACGGCTCCCTTAAGGTGTGGTTTTGATTTAAGGTTTTATTTTTAGTTTTAGTTTTTAGTTTGAAATAGGTTTAAGTGTGGCACAGCCACCTACACTTACATTGCTAGTAACATGGAAGCGACGGCATGGATGCTTACATTGCTAGTAACATAAACGCAACCGCATGGATACTTACATTGATAGTAACATGGACGCGATTGCATGTATGCTTACATTGCTAGTAACATGGACGCGACCGCATGGATGCTTAAATTGCTAGTAACATGGACGCGACCACATTGATGCTTACATTGCTAGTAACATGGACGCAACCGCGTTGATGCTTACATTGCTAGTAACATGGAAGCGACGGCATGGATGCTTACATTGCTAGTAACATAAACGCAACCGCATGGATACTTACATTGATAGTAACATGGACGCGATTGCATGTATGCTTACATTGCTAGTAACATTGACACAACCGAATTGATTCTTACATTGATAGTAACATGGACGCTACCGCATTGATGCTTACATTGCTAGTAACATGGACGCAACTGCATGGATGCTTACATTGCTAGTAACAAAGACGCGACCACATGGATGCTTACATTGCTAGTAACATGGACGCAACCGCATGGATGCTTACATAGCTAGTAACATGGACGCAACCGCATTTATGCTTACCATTGATAGTAACATGGATGCGACCGCATGGATGCTTACATTGCTAGTAACATGGACGTTACCGCATGGATGGTTACATTGCTAGTGACATGGACGCAACCGCAAGGATGCTTACACTGCTAGTAACATGGACGCAACCACATGGATGCTTACACTGCTAGTAACATGGACGCAACCACATGGATGCTTACTTTGCTAGTAACATGGGCGCAAATGGACGCTTACATTGCTAGTAACATGGACGCGACCACATGGATGCTTACACTGCTAGTAACATGGACGCAACCACATGGATGCTTACTTTGCTAGTAACATGGGCGCAAAAGGACGCTAACATTGCTAGTCACATGGACGCGACCGCATGGATGCTTACATTGCTAGTAACATTTACGCTACCTCATGGATTCTTACATTGCTTGTAACATGGACGCTACCGCATGGATGCTTACATTGCTAGTAACATGGACGCGACCGCATGGATGCTAACATTGCTAGTTACTTGGACGCAACCGCATGGATGCTGACAATGCTAGTAACATGAAGGCAACCGCATGGATGCTTACAGGCTAGTAACATGGACGCAACCGCAAGGATGCTTATATTGCTAGTAACATGGACGCAACCGCATGGATGCTTACATTTCTAGTAACATGGACGCAACCGCATGGATGCTTACAATGCTAGTAACATGGACGCAACCGCATTGCTACTTACATTGCTAGTAACATGGACACGACCGCATGCAGGCTTACATTGCTATTAACATGGAAGCGACGGCATGGATGCTTACATTGCTAGTAACATAAACGCAACCGCATGGATACTTACATTGATAGTAACATGGACGCGATTGCATGTATGCTTACATTGCTAGTAACATGGACACAACCGTATTGATGCTTACATTGCTAGTAACATGGACGCTACCGCATGGATGCTTACATTGCTAGTAACATGGACGCAACTGCATGGATGCTTACATTGCTAGTAACAAAGACGCGACCACATGGATGCTTACATTGCTAGTAACATGGACGCTACCGCATGGATGCTTACATAGCTAGAAACATGGACGCAACCGCATGGATGCTTCCATTGATAGTAACATGGATGCGAACGCATGGATGCTTACATTGCTAGTAACATGGACGTTACCGCATGGATGGTTACATTGCTAGTGACATGGACGCAACCGCAAGGATGCTTACACTGCTAGTAACATGGACGCGACCACATGGATGCTTACACTGCTAGTAACATGGACGCAACCACATGGATGCTTACTTTGCTAGTAACATGGGCGCAAATGGACGCTTACATTGCTAGTAACATGGACGCGACCACATGGATGCTTACACTGCTAGTAACATAGACGCAACCACATGGATGCTTACTTTGCTAGTAACATGGGCGCAAATGGACGCTTACATTGCTAGTAACATGGACGCGACCGCATGGATGCTTACATTGCTAGTAACATAAACGCAACCGCATGGATACTTACATTGATAGTAACATGGACGCGATTGCATGTATGCTTACCTTGCTAGTAACATGGACACAACCGTATTGATGCTTACATTGCTAGTAATATGGACGCTACCGCATGGATGCTAACATTGCTAGTAACTTGGACGCAACCGCATGGATGCTTACAATGCTAGTAACATGAACGCAACCGCATGGATGCTTACAGGCTAGTAACATGGACGCAACCGCAAGGATGCTTATATTGCTAGTAACATGGACGCGGCCGCATGGATGCTTACATTTCTAGTAACATGAACGCAACCGCATGGATGCTTACAATGCTAGTAACATGAACGCAACCGCATTGATACTTACATTGCTAGTAACATGGACACGACCGCATGAATGCTTACATTGCTAGTAACATGAACGCAACCGCATGGATGCTTACATTGCTAGTAACATGGACGCAACCGCAAGGATGCTTATATTGCTAGTAACATGGACGCGGCCGCATGGATGCTTACATTTCTAGTAACATGAACGCAACCGCATGGATGCTTACATTACTAACAAATCTCTGGATCCAACTTGTTCCATTACGATTTTGCCAATCGTATATTTTGCTATTTGTGATTGAAACAATTGATGATCGGCCAGGCGTTCCATATCTTTCACTGTACACAACACTATTACGCAACGCTGCTACCAATGTATTGTAGGCATAATCGCTGTTTTGTGTCCTTGCAATTCCAGCTAGAATTTGATGTATTTAATATATCATTGGCCAATGTCACTTTTAGAGATGTAACAGAAGATTAAGCGTATTCTTAAGCCAAAGCGTCGGAAACGTGAAAGTGTATTCCTAAGTGTAAGGCTAAACCTAAGCGTTGCAATAGTGTAATCCTAAACCCGTATTCTCAATTGCGTGTAGCACCTATCACCAGCTGGTGGTAGGTCCAGAAATTTGGAATAAGCGCAACCTGAGGTTCGAAATTCAGCACATTCTTCGCGTTTGATTTGCCCTACGTATGCACTATTGTTTGAGATCTGCAATTGGACATGTTCGTCAATTTGAAAACCTATCGCTTACTGTTAATTATAGGCACTAATCCTAAGCCTAAGCTTAAGCCCAAGCCTATGCGAAAAATGTAGCATAGAATTTAAAGCCTACTCTTTTACAGACCCAGCACAAAACTGAGACGGCCCTCAAAGTAACATGTACAATACTATTTATAGCTGAATGGTTTTAATATACGTGCCACAAAGTTTGAAAGTTTAAAAATTGAGATATATACAACACAAGGTTGAATTTTACACGACCGGTTTTACTACCAGTTTCGGCTAAATTTTAAAGTTATTTCGTTTCGCAATTTTTGGGTATTACGTGAACAAATTTCGTACAAACAGGTCGGATACGTTTTGCAGGCGTGTATTTGGTGTTTAAAGCACATCTGTGTCTCTGCCGCTCGACTTTCCATTCATTTATTTCAGCACCCAAAGATTACACTGTCCCACTGAATGTCATCATATGATATTCGTTGAAATTTGGGAATATCATAGGGTATTCGCATAAATATCCCACAGTATCACGTGACATACCGTCTCTTGTACACATTGATCATTTTAAAGTGGTGGTTTGTAAGCTAATGTCATATGATATTCGTGTTTTGTCTGTTAACCTGATATAAGAGCCCGAATTTTAACATTGACGTCGAATCAACATGGGACAAACCGTGTCCCGCCTGCCCCGGTTATAACGTGAATCCCTCATAAAGCCCCTTTGAAATTTTTTAAAACGTATCCCTTCCCCCTTTCTGAAATCCTGGCTATGCCCATGTCGATAAAGCATTTATATATAAAATGGATAGGCCAAGTTAAGGCTTAGGGAGGCTTTTCACCCCCCCCCCCCCCCCAACAACGCAAAACTAACGCAGAACAAGTTTCTTTCATTGTGTGCTCAGGAAGCCATCGCGTTCCTGAGCCTCCCTAGGTGTCAATGGACCCTGAGCAGGGCGGTATGCTATCACGTCTTAGCCCCCACTAAGCAATTCTAGACTGGAACAGTTAAAATTTCTAATAAAAAGTATACCGCTGTTCCGATTGTTCCACTTTCCGGTTGTCCCTTATAAATTATTTATACGGGCCATTTATCAATCTGCCCAAGACTAATTTGTTGTCTAGGCCCCTCGTATTTAAGTAAACGAAGTTAATTTTGAAAAGATGTAGTGCTTTTCAGATATATGAGCACATCCAAAACAATAGGTATTCTCAATGCATACACTTCTTAATTTGCATACGTAACGTAAACAAAATCTGTTGGAACGCTGCCCAAAATACGTATGTGGGGCGTTCCAGCTTTAATATATAATGATCATTTTTGGCAGTATACAAAGAATCACAATAGAGCGTGATACTGTATACTGTATGCATAGTTGAAATATTTTGAAATTCAAGCCGCAAACTCAAATTAGCGATCGGACGTATAATTTAATAGGATATTTTTGCAGAAGAAAATGTCCAAATTTTAGCTTCATAAAGCAAGTGATGCACCAGTTTCACGAACGCTGCTATAAATAAAGTTACGTTAACGGCTAAATTGGTTACTATTATCGCATTTTCAAGTATATAATATGTATGTATGTATGTATATATGCAAAGATCGCCGTTTGATATGAAGTAGGAGCGTTCTAAAATCTAACTAACTCTTGAACGCCACCATAGACGTAAACAAACCTGTTCAACATAAAGACAAGCACATCTTATGATAGTGGCACATAAGAAAAAAACTACATTTACAGGGAAACGTTGATTTTCAAAAATTTTGTCTCTTGTTTTAGGTATAAAAATGTGGGCCCATGTATAGAACAGGGCCGGAACAGTAGTATAAGCATATTCCTAAACCTAAGCCTAAGCGTATGGATGAGCCTATTCCTAAGCCTAAGCCTAAGCCTTAGCAAAAAAATTAGTCTAAAGCTTAAACTGACTCTATTATAGCCCCCCTGGAAAACGATCCGGCCCTGTTCTATACATGAGCCAAAATATACAACAGCTGGAACGCTGCCTTAATATACATTTGCTAATGCTTTTGCGAATTAC
The DNA here is from genome assembly GCA_030248215.1 of Enoplolaimus lenunculus. Lineage (NCBI taxonomy): Eukaryota > Metazoa > Nematoda > Enoplea > Enoplida > Thoracostomopsidae > Enoplolaimus > Enoplolaimus lenunculus. The sequence continues at coordinate 8,001 of JASANG010002279.1, forward strand.
GCAAAGTTGTATGACTAGCAAAAGTATAAAATATAAAGCAAAACTAAACCGTTAATCGCAGCAGCGCCTTTATATTTGTTAACTCCGATCCTGGATGTATCAGAATTTTGCACCAATCCGAAAGTAGTGTCTGTCGGAAGTATAAACATTAGATGGCCAAAGAAACGTTTCACATAATTATAATCAATATCGTTAACTAGAATACTGTTGTCAACCACCGCGATAATTTCCAGTCCTTCAGTTGTACATCGTTGTTCTAGAAATAAAAACACGTTTAATTCCATTTATGAACATACCCAATGAGTTAAAATACAGCGAGGCGGTTGCAATAAGAAAGCTTAAGACACATATGATTAAGATTTAGGCTTGAGTTTCAGATTTCTTCTCGCTTTGAGTTCGGGCCTGTAACCAAAAGGTGACCAGGGGGGCTAAGCCTCCTCTGGAAATTTTTTATGCCCATCTCTAGAAAATTTTCAACCTTGCTTTTATAACTGATTGAAAACCCTTGAATGCCTCTCCTAAAAAATTTTAGTCCCCCTAGCAAAGTGAGCTGGGATACAGGCCTGTTTGGCTTGGGCTTAGATTTCGGCTTAAGTTATAGGTTTGCCGTTTTTAGCAGGCAGTGTGGCAAAAATTTACTTGGTACATCAGAGGACGGTAAAAGTTTATAGGAAGCGACCAACGAATGTGTAGTAGGATTCAAAAAAAAGTTTGAAACCGAAAAAAGTCGCGCGTACACGAGCAAGGAGCCGACAGCTATTTTAGTGCTGCTGCTAAACCTTAAAACAAAATCTTGGTTTTAAATTCATGTTGTGGCATCGGTTGGTGCCCTGGCCCTCCAACTTGAATATATTTCCATAAAATTGCTATATAATTTTTGTCGAGATGCTGTTGGGGGTGGGCCATGGCCGGGGTGGCCCCCCATGGATCCGCTATTGGAGACTTTAGTACATATAAATATGTATGTATATACATATGTATATATATTATATATATGTATATATATATATATTAATTTTGCACAACATTGTACCCTGTTTGCAATTTTTTTTGAAATTTTTTATAATTTTAGCAATTATATAATGCATACCCAGAAAACATTTATAGAGAACTCTTTTAATAAACATTGAAGATTTTTCGTTGTTACATTATATTTCTCTCAGTGTATCCTGGGTGACGGTTATAAGTTATTTGGTTACGAAAGGAAAAAGTTGTAGTTTCTGCCGTGTAGTGTCGCGTAGCGAATTATTGTGCAAAGATTGCGAGTTGAGTATTTATCCTGTGAGACATTTGAATATTTGTAAATTACATTCAGTATCGAATATTAATGAAAGTGGTCGGTTTAAATTGACGCGCTGACAGTAGAAACATTAATCATTGTGTGGATATAAATGTCTCAACGGTGCCTGCGATTTTAATTCGTTAAGTATTGGAAAACGATCTTGTATAATGCGATCGCATACACTGTGTGCGATCGTAAATGTTATAGGTGATTTAACGCATTCACCTAATTTAAAGTGCCAAAAAAGCATTAAAATTTCGGCCCATGTTGTATACTTTGAAGGGCGTCCAGGTTTCTGGTGGGTCTATAAAAGAGTAGGTTTAGCTTCTAGATTACATTTCTTTGCTTAGGCTTAGGCTTAGGAACACATTTTTGCAACGCTTAAATTTTAGGCTTAGGAATACGCTTAATCTACTGTTTCACCCCTAAAAGTAATATTGGCCGAAATTTCTATTAAAACACAGTACCTCCACAAACGTGAAACGATCGAATCTGACAAGTAATGGGCATAATGGCATCACAGCTTGCAGTCTTTATTCCACCTAATACTGTATCATGTGCCAGACACTCAACTCTGTTAATACGATCTGTTGGTGAACTGCACATTACAAGCTTTACATCATCAGACATTGGGCACCGTTGTTCATTATGATCAAACATCATATAATCGTTAATGCTTGCTGAATAATTTCCTCCAAGACCTAGCTGAGTGGCGCCATCAAGTATTGCTGAATCAACCAAGGTTTGGACATAGTCCACGTAGTCGTCGTAATGTGACGCTGTTTTGAATTGGGGCGCAGTTGCACTCGGATGCAAACTGCGGCAGTATTCATCTATTCCGCTGATTCGAACTGAAGCATCCGCCGAATATGTTCTATAGCACGCCGACCGGGTGCCACTCCAATGAACCGGGCAGGACCTTCGATCGTCTGGAAGTATTTATTTGTAAACCAAGTGTAAACGTCAGTCTATTTTAGTATTTCAGTTGTTATTACTAACACCGGTGCGACTTTTAATACTGAAAAGAATACACTTTTCTCCCTAACTTTTGTACGCTTTGACGTTTTTCGAGGTATATATATGTATGTATGTATATATAAATATATATGTATATATTATATATGTATATATTATATATATTTAATATAAAATAATATAAAAGGAGTAACACAATAACCAAAATAGAAAGCAGTAGACTAAGTAAAAATTTCAAGCAGGACAAAGTTATTTTGAATGTTCAAATTTGGCTCTTTTTTCCAAATATAGCTGCTTCTGAAATTTGAAGACAAAGGTTTGAATAACGGGAATTAGTTTTACGCCAGTTATCCAAAATACTAAAATCCTGAACAGAACAGTTGTGTTGTAATTCTACACAGAACATTGAGACAGCCGAGCTCGGTTTGATAGAAGATACTGTTTTAGGTCTGTTCGATCAGAAACTTGGCGATGTTCGCAAACACGTCGAAACAGCTGGCGGTTTGTTGAGCCAACATAACCTGATTGACAATCAGGACAAATATATTCATATACGACGTTCGCTTGCATAAATCCAGGAATAATGTCCTTGTAGTGGAATATTTGAGAAATTCTACATCCGCCTTGAAAAAGTATACGAACTGAGATATTATAATTAGAAAGATATTTCCGAAACAATTTACTTAATCCTAATTTTAATCTGCCAGAGTGTGAGCCGAGATATCGAAGCTTAAAAATAACGAATTATTTAGTTCTGTTAACTCTACATGATTGTGGGCCACGAATCTAACCCTATAGTTTTGCTTTGACTGGTAATTTGCTCCTGCGCGGCATGTTGAGTAAGAACTACCGTTATTAGTGAAATTTCGCTAGAAACAATTGATAACACCATAGTCTCTTGACTCGAGTTTGTCATAGTTTGCAGAATACGATCGCTACGAACAATAAGTTTGCGGACTCATCAATTGTTTCTAGCGAAATAGTCTCTTGACTCGAGTTTGTCATAGTTTGCAGAATACGATCGCTACGAACAATAAGTTTGCGGACTCATCAATTGTTTCTAGCGAAATTTCACTAATAACGGTAGTTCTTACTCAACA
>JASANG010002740.1:0-11355 GCA_030248215.1 Enoplolaimus lenunculus
ATGCTTGTTTTGTTGTTTATCGTTATCAAATTGAATGCGCTTTTAAAAATTTACTTACACTACTAAATTGAATGTTTAAATCAATAGATTTTGGTACTTAATGTAAGCTAGTGTGTTCTAAAGTCATGACGTAGGCTTAGACTTAGTTTTTTATTCGTTACAGCGCGGCAGTGTCTGGAGGCGTCATAACCGCTTTCGCTACTGGAGCATTAGTAGCCCTAGGAGCAGTGTAAGATAGCTTTATAAAGTATTTTTAGAAGTATTTAGTTAGTTTTACTAGTGATATAGGTAAAAGAACTTGCAGAAATTTTCTTTCACGTAATTGTGTGTATTACTTACATTTTGCACAATCTGCAATGCGATTAGTTCTAGACGTTTGTGCTGTGAACTCGAAAACACGTCAGTTTGAACCCGTTTCGTAATTAGCTGAGCGCCATTTGACAGACAGTTTGCAAGATAGATTGGACCGTTGCAGCCTTTTGCGGTAAACAATTGATTTGCAAGCTTATATGTATTTTTTGACGCTCCAATTATGATTATATCTTTTGCTTCAGATACTTCACACATCGTTAACGCGAAGGCAGTTCAGAAGACAAAATATCGAACAGATGCCAGCAGGAATAGAAATGTTAGTTTTTAATAATGATAGGAATATGTCTAGCGAGAATATATATAATACACCGGCGAGCGTTCCCTCAGGCTTGGCAGAGGATTGTTCCTTTTCAAGAGATAGTCTTCAGAATCCGTACAGATCTACCACGGAACCAATTAACAATAGAGATATCGCTGGATCCTCTAAAACTAATAGCGTAGACAGTGAAGGATATTGTATACCAGACTTGAAACTGGACCCTACAAAGCTTAAAAAACTTTCTATGGTTAAATTATAGATTATGGTCAATCCGGCAGGCGCGTAATAAGACTTTCAACTAGCTGTGAAAATAGTATATTAGAACACATTGCTCCGTAAATTTCTGTAAAAATTCAATTTCCGTTCCTGCTCAAGTGAAACCTGAATTAATGTATTCTTTTCCTTTTAAAAGTGATTCGTGTTGAATGTCTGGTAAAACAGTAGTTTAAGCATTATTTTGAGAGCTAGGTTATGCTTCAACTCCACGCAACGTACGCATTTCAGACATATATGACGTGAGTCCAATGAAAGCTCAGAAAGCAAAATTATAGACAGTATAGTCATGCAGCTCATGAACAAATCTTGCGTTGTTTTGAAGTATAGCGTAGACTCGTCCCTTGCTTGCGTAACTTAAATTGCTCGAGATTCAGAAATTTATCATAGGGGGCTGCATTTTCGATTTCAGGGGCGTCATGCACGATGATGAAAACGGTGAACCGCATGTTGATTTTGAAGGACTGAGACAAGATAATCCTAGCAATAATGAAAATGAATCTCGTGACGGGGGTTTCAAAATATTGATTTGAATGAGGACATTGGCAGCATTGAAAACGTTGCGGGTAACGGTGAAGCTGAGTTCACCGGGTATGAAACATGTCCAAATTGTAAACTGGAAGTTGACGCTGGTCAACAACAGTTTAATGATTCCACTCATCAGATAGTGGAAATCCGCTGTCAAAATTGCAATTATATTTTTTAAAAGCACCTCGAACAATTTAGCATCTTTTATTTTGTTTCTTTGCAAACTTATTCAATTGACATCAAATGATGTTAGTTATTTTATTTCTGTAGCCTTGTTTATAGTGTGTCTACCTATTTTGACAGCGAATCATGTAAGTGTTCGGTTATTGGCATCCAATGATGCTATTCCCTCAGAGTGTAGCGTGGAGCAGAAAAGTCCTGACCCTATCTAAACCATCTTTCGTGTGTACTGAGTGTTTGGTGTGTTATCCCCATACCTAATACGCTATCCTACTATGACTTACAAACATTTGATTTGGCTATTATTTGATTTAGCCTTTGCTGCACAAGCAGTACAAAAGTGCTGCTAGGGCAGTCATAGGACCATGCTTTGGACCACTGTATGAATCGCAGCAGTATTTTAGGTTGATAAAAAATCCAACTTACCAATTGGTGATCCTTTGAATCAGTACTTCTCTTGCAGAGTCAAAAAATTAACTAATGCACGAGCAACTGGCATTTTGGCGAAGCATTTCTGCTCCTTTTATAGTGCTGGTCGTACAAATTTGCTACATTAATCCGCTTATATTTTGCACTGACCTCGTAAATCATTTTAAAAGTATTTACTAAATACAATTGTTTTCGAGCAAATTTGCCCTGGATTGCTTTTGGTGGCAAAATGTAACTAGCACTGTCAAGCAAATGGCCTGATATCTGGCTTTTCTTCCCGGAATAATAGGCTCTAATCTTATGATCTAACCAAAATTCTGAGAATTAACGAAACACGCGAAACACGTTACTTCGTCATCATCTTCTGGGTTTGGTTGCTGTGTCTTCTTGTACCAGTCTTATGACTTTCTTATCGGATAAAGTAATTAGGTTATTGCTAATAATAAACAACATCCTGGAGCAATTAGACTATATAAGTCATTGTTTCTGGTTCAGGAAATCATTGTTCTATGTCGTCGCGCTATCCAGTTTGTTGTTTAATTTGTTACCGAGAGATTTGTCATATCACTACGCACAAGCAGTTTTGCTGGCGTTTGCAATTCAAGGCTACACGAACTCAATATTATACACATCCTCAATATGGCAGCAGTCGTGCTCAACACGGCACACATCGGTGAAGGATCATTCGTCACAACGGAATTGACCGTTCGATTCAAGCACTCTTGTGAAATTTATCATTTCACCTTTTCGCCGAATATTTGCAGAGATCAGCTAACTCATCGCCAGGAGATCAGTCTTAAGTAAGTATTAATTTATCTTGTTTCTCCCTCTAAGACGTTCCTACCTACTCTCATTTCTGTGAAACCGGGACCATGGTTCGTTATTCATTTCAGCTCTGCGCTTCGAATGAACGGAACCTATGACATAGCGAGCAACGGATTTCGCCGCGCTGAAAATGCTCTGATCTGGGTGTTTGACCGTCTATCTGAACCTTTTGTATGCACCAAGGGTAACGACTAAGCGACATTTATCAGAATGGTTGCTCGTAGGACGGGACATCGAAACTTGCAGATTACTGAATTAGGGGAGGCCGGGTTTCCGTCATTTCGATTTCTGGAAAATCGCTTTCTTGGTGAATACTGTACCTATCATTCCGGAAGGCCTGTAAATGAGCGGAAATTTTGCACTGAATATCGATGCAATTTGTTCGCGCATTATTTATCGGTTATCAACTGGCTCGGCACAGGAGAATATACACTACAAATGTAAGGTATCAGACAACGATTTTTTCACATGGACCTATAAATATTGCTGCGATTCATTTACGGGGGGTATCGATTTAATTATTTTAAAGATTAAAATTTTTCAAGCGCAATGACTTTAACAGGTGTTGGAAAACTCATCGCAATTGCTTAATGCTATTGGCTCCTGGCCCTGAATTTAGTTTAAGATTAGGATAAAAATTTTACAAACAGGCCTAAACAAAACCGTTAGTTTGCAGTGGTTGCAAAAGCATGGTCAAATTAACATTTTTAAATGTTAGTTTTATTGCTATAAAACCTTTGATTTTTTAAAATAAAAAATGAAAAAAATGATTGAAAGTATTTATGTTTACCTCGAATCTGGTATTACAGAATCCACTGTTGACTGTTATCTGTCAACATTTCTTGATTTCGGACTAGCTCAATTTGAAGTTGATTTGACTAAAATTATTATTCCGCGCCCAATATTTAATATCACTGACGGCGATTTTTCGCTAAGCTATTACTCGCCGGATTCTAAATACATTTCACGATATAAACATACCTGCAACGGTATGTTACGATAATCAATGTTTCATTGGTTATCTACGGTTGAGCATAGCAGAAATAGATAAAAAGTTCATTGAAATTAATTATAATGATTTGACTAAAAAAGTTGCCATTAAATGCACTGGCGGGAGTAAAATTATAAACATTTCGAGTAGACTTCAGGAAATCTTGGGTTTAAATCAAAATTTTGTTGATGGATCAGTTACTGGAGAACGGGTAGTAGATATGTGGCTTTATACCAATTTTTTCTTCTTAAGTTGTGATTTTATCGGAGGTCAGATTGTTGAAGATAACTCTGAAAAAACGCTGTCCTTGATTCCAAATCTAAGTGTAAAAGAGCCCGTTTTGTATTATGAGCCTACAAATATAAAATTTTTAGACTGTAAGTTGTTATATTCAAACAAGTTAAAGTTGCAAATTTTGGATAGATTTGGGAAGCCAGTGCAATATGGTAACAGCAGGATTTGTTTAGAATTGAATTTCCGAAGAAAAAAGAAGCTATTTTAGTTGTGTGAAATGTTTTATTATCGAATAGTTGTCCTTTAGAATAGACCTATAAATCAATTGTCAGGATCAGCTTTCTTGCAGGTTTAATACACACCGAGCAAGAAAGGCAATAAATAAAACCGAGGTTTTACATGCAGGTTTATCACACACTGCGCAGAAAAAACGATAGCGTGCAAAGTAGGCTTAAATTCTTTCTTTCATTGATGTTAAGGGGTATCCTTCATGAATGAAAGTGAAAGAATTTAAGTTGAAAAGCACAGCGTATGGATTCGACGCGTTTAAACGTGTTGCTAAGCTAAGGACCGCATTTAAGATAGGTATTACCCTAAATCAGAGTAGCCACTGGCACAACCGCCAATTAGCGAAAAGCGTGATTGAATGATCTTGATGGAAGAAATCCGATTGGTGGCGTGGTTTCAAGAATTAGTCTCTTAACGCTGCATGATGATTGTAAGTATTTGTTTAAATAAAAGGTAATGAATAACGAATTGTATCTTATGTATTTTGTTATGGTTTAATATAGATATTGTGACATTTTAGTGAGCTTAAAATTAGGATGGGTCAGTGGTAGTTTTGTGATAGTTGTTCTTTGTTGAATATAGAAATATTGTGAAATTTTTAGCATGCTAAGAACTTGGGTGAAACAACCGTAATCGGATAAAAAAGCGTGAGCATAAATTTTTATATCTTGTTGTGCCCAGTGTATCTTTGCTCAGGATTGAATTTTAGTAAGCTGGCAAAACGTCCCAATTGAAGCATCAACGTATAATAGTACGTTCGAGATCAGTTGGTACAAAGTGAAAGCAAAGCATAGGATGTTGCATTAGGTATGTGAACATGTGAACATAATGGGACCCTGTGTAAAACAAGGCGGCACCGAATCCACGATTTGTTATCTCAATTTGTTTCAGAATTTCAACGCAATGCAAGCCACATAACTTTTAATATATTTTGTCTCGATCTCAGTTCTGAGATTTGTGACCTGAAAGAAAAAATATTGATCTATATAACAAGTTATTTAAAAATTTTCTTGCTTAAAAATGAAAAAACGTATTACCAACATTGTTGAATTCAGCTTTTGGATTCAAGCTGTTCGTGTATATTAGGCGTTTTCAGGATGGAACATAGGAATATTTTCAGGATTTTTAGTAAGCTCTTAAAACCTGGGTTGGGACAGCTTTTACACCGGGTCCCACGGCGGGGTTATTACTACTGACGTCAACTCACACGAAGAAATATAGAGCCGATGCCAAGTTCAGACGGACTTGAAATGTAAGTTTTAATGCCAATAGGAACCTTTCCATTGGAAATACTTACGATGTGCCAGCTAGTGTATCCTCAGGACTTTCCTATAATTTTCTTTCTCTACAAATAGCTTAGAAAATCCGTACAAGTCAACTACTAAACCACTTGAGAATACAGACATTGCAGAAACGTCTAAAAGTAATGTTAGCGCAGATAAGTTTAGTGATGGGTACTGTATACCGGATTTGAAACTGGATCCTGCAATACTTAAAAAAGTATCTATTGTGAAACTTTAAGATAAGCATTGCATGTTTAATGTCCAGCTGCACTTGAGTTCAACAAAATGGTTGATATCAGCTGAAGGTACGACCGGATATTAAACGTAACCGGATACCAATAGCAAGTTTTTTACTGGAACCGAAAGCGGATACAGCACCTTAACTTGTCCATGTTTTCTCAATTAAAATTAATTGAAAGTTTGTATCTTACATTTTTGCTTCAGAGTATCAAAACTTGAACTTCTTTACTTGCTCACAAATGTAATCACAGCAAATGGTTTTAGACGCTCAGTTGTGAAAACTAGTTTTGTGAAGTTCGGGAACACCACTTTAATATCCAGTATGCGGTAAACTTGTGTCGGATACGGTAACCGAATATTGATATCGATTTTTACCTGATATTAAACCGGATCCCGATATCCGATCGAACCCTTGTGCCAGCTATATTATAGAAACATATGAAGCTTTATCCTTTCTTCAAACAGTGACAGAACGAATTTGTGTAATTAGCTGGTTAAGTCAAGTTTGTTACGCACCATGTGTTTCATTCAAGTACGGCTAGACACAACCCTTGCTTGTAATTTACGTTCGCTGTTCGAGATTACAAAAATACGTGAGAGGGCTCATTTCAATTTCAGGATGCGATACCAGCAAATGGTGAAAATGATAATCGTCACATTGATAACTGAAACGTAGAAAATGAGAACGGAGATAGGGATTACGAAAACATTGAGTTACACGAAGACATTGAAAATGGGGAACCCGAAAACATTAACAAAAATACTGCTGACGGGAACATTGCTTTTGCCTGGTACGAATCGTGCCCTAATGCGTCATTCACATTAATTTGCGCCCGGCTTGTGGAAATCAAAAACGCCTTGTTCCAACTTGAGTTTGGAAAAAGGGTAGCAGTGGGAAATTGAAAACACGAAATTTGATCCATATGTAAATTGAAGCATTTTATAAAACGTACTAGGAATTTGACTAGCAATTTTGAATTTCAATTTTCCAATAGCGAAAATACAAACAACCGCAATGGAAAATTGAAACAGTTTTTAAACTCGAGTGGAAATTTGAAAATGTTTCAATTTCCTTTATCTACGGTTTTCTTTTTCGTAAGTTGTAAATTGAAGTTGATCAATCATTATCAATTTACTACTCGATTTTATAAAACCGACGGCAAAGGGAAATTGGAAAAGTTTTCAAATTCAATTTCCCACTGCTACCCTTTTTCCAAACTCAAGTTGGAAAAAGGCGTCTTTGATTTCCACAAGCCGGGCGCAAATTAATGTGGATCACGCATAATTGCAAAACACAAATTGATGTTTCTTAAGCATCCGTTAACAATTCACTCAAGAAATAGGGAAACTACGTTGTATAAATTGTGGTTACCTTTTTAATCTCGAAAATGAAGAGATTTTGGTTTTTGTTTGCAAAACTGTTCTGGTTGACATCTAGAAATGTCACTTTTTGTTTCTGTTCTTGTCTCTTAGCAGCTAATTTTGGCTAAGTTTTTACTGGCAATAATTTCTAAAAATTGTCTTAACTGTTACGATCATGCAGCTGAACGTTAGAGTGGTTGCGTATGTAACCGATAAAGTCGTGCATAAAATATTTTTAGCAAGCTAACGGAGCTCTAAAGTATCCTTTATTGTTCGTTAAGCCCATTTTATCAAAATTAAATGTACTGGTGGATTTTTCTAATTTTATGTTAGCTGTATTAGCAGCATGTTTTTGAATACAAAACCATGATTCAACTACTGCTTTGCTCTACGTTTTCTATAGAGATGGAAATATCAGTTTGTCTCCATAGAGCTTGGGCAGCAACGCAACCATGTCTTTTTTACTATTAGTATTCGAACTACAGCGAAGTTCTTAAGTAGAAAATTAGTGACCTACCAACTGCAAATCGCTTCAAATTCCCTTAAAGCAGTTTTTGAATCACAACAAATGAACAAGCATCTGCTTTTAAAGTGTTGATCGTACGTATGTCTTCATCTTAGCCTGTTTACTGTTTGATTTGTCAACGCCAAATTCATCATCTCATAATGCGCAAGTAAGTTTGCAGGCGCTTATGATTCCGGATCACGCGCACAGAGAAACTGTATACCTGCTCAATATAGAAACAGTCTTACGTAAAACCACGCACATCGGTGAGGGATCGTACGTAACAACACAACTGCCGGCTCGGTTCACACATTCTGGAGTAATTTATCATTTCACGTTTTTGCCGAATGTCTGCCGACGTGAACTCACACGCCGTCAAGAAATCAACCTAAAGTAAGTATGTTCTGTGTTGGACACTCTTCGAACCTTTCAAACTCTGGCTACACTACTGAGTCTTAGGTTTTTTCATCACTCTCCAACGCTATGTTTATTCTGAACAAGTGATTCTAAGACTCCTTATTTATTCTAGTTCTGCGCTTTGAATGAATGGAACCTACGATATCACGAGTAACGGATTTCGACGCGCTGAAGATGCATTCGTTTCGGTATTTGGCAGTCTGTCTGAACGATTTGTATGCACTAAAGGAAGTGATCAAGCCTTGTTCTTCCAAAATGGTCGAACGTAGGTCCGGACATCACAGTTTACAAATCATCGAACAAGGACAGGCTGGCTTTCCAACATTTCATTTCTTGGAGCGTCACTTCCTTGGAGACTTCTACATGTATCATTCTGGAAGTCCACAAAACGAAGAAAAAGTTTGAACTGAATACCGTTGCAAGTTGGTCAGGCATTATATGTCTGTTGGTTTGATACCAGCGAATAACGCATGCAAATTTCAAACTAAAATTTTCAATAATTTCTGAATACAGACTTAAATTTTGGCTATATTTCTTTTAGGTGGATAAAACTAACCTAGCATTCACTAATCAACGAAATTTTTTAAACCTAGTGTTTCAATTTAACCTGTGCTTAAGATAATTGTCTCCTCTTGGGATTGACTCAGGGCTTATTGACTCAGGACTTATTGACGAATTATTTACTACACCTAGGTAACAGCAACAAAGATATGATATTTAAGTAATATTTTTATAATGTTATTATTTCTTCTATATATGAGTGCTGATTTTGAAAATAAATCTATCAGAAAAATCACTGATAGTATTTATATTTACCTTAAATCTGATATTACAGATTCAATAGTTGACTGTTATCTGACAACTTTTCTCGATTTTGGAATAAATCAGTTTAGTTGCACTGACTAAAATAATTATTCCACGCTCTTGATTTCGCACTTAGCTATTATTCCCCAGATACCAAAACATTTCACGACATTATCATACCTGCAATGGTATGCAACGATAATCAATGTTTTATTGATTATCTACGTCTAGCATAGCCGAAATAGATAAAAAATTTATCGAAATTAACAATAAACTATTTTACTAAAAAAGTTGCTGTTAAATCCACTGGCGGTAAGAAAGCAAAAACATTTTTCTTAGAATTCAAGTAATCTTCGGTTTAAATCAAAATTCTATTAAAGGTAAAGTTACAGGAGAACGAATAGACACGTGGCTGTAGACCAATTTTCTACTTACGCTTGTGATTTTTATTAGGAGCCAAGTTGTTGAAAAATAACTATGTTAAATTTGAAACAAAAGTTAAACGCAAATAAACCAGTGTTATACTACGAGCCTGCAAATATCAAGTATTTAAACTGTAAGTCCAATTCTAACAAATTAAGGTTACAAATTTTGGAGAATTTTGTAATCTGGTGCAGGATAATAACAGCAGAATTGGTCTAATAGTTGAAAATTTTAGGAAAAAAATGAAGCTATTTTGATTGTTTGAAATGTTTTGGTGTCAAATAGTTACCATCCCTTTTCTAAATATATAGATGTGTTTAGTCAATGCCAAGATCAGCTTTCGCCCAGGTTAAATACAGACTGAGCAAAAATAGCAATTAATATGACAGGTTTTTCTTGCAAGTTTAGTACATGCTGTGCAAGACTACCGGTGGCGTGTAAAATAAAGCTCAAGTTCTTCTTTTTCATTGATGTTAAGGGATATCCTTCATGTAATAAAAGCGAGGAATTTAAGTTAAAAGTGTAGTGTGTCTAGTCGACGCATTTTAAATTGCTAAAACAAAGGACCACGCTTAAGTTACGAATTACTTACAATAGTAATCAAGGTAAGAACTGGGACAACCGTAAAGTTGTCGAATGGGCGTGCTTTGCCGATGTCAATGCAACAAGAAATCCAGAGAACATCAGCACAAATAACTGTGATTGTTACGTTACGTTTGTTACGTATTTACAAAACAAAGACTTAAACGCTTCTGAAAAACAAACACATAGTTATAAAATTACATATATGAAATTCTGCTGGTCAGTTTCATCGCGGAGTTTTATGTCAGGCTAAAAAACCTGGGCGTAGACATAAAATGCGCAGGGTCCCACGGCATGGCCATATAACTACTATGGTGGTGAGCACGTACCTTTAAAATAGCATGGTTCGTCGATAACCTAGCAATCTATAATAGAAATAATGTTATACACTTGCTGCGTGGTTCATTAAAAACATGTAGAATAACATTTGAAAGATTAAATTGATCAAGAAAATAACATTAAAATTTAAAACTTTCTAATGTTATTCTGCAGGTTTTCAATTGAGCATGCAGCAACTGTGTTATTGGTGTATATACTATATCATTTTATGAAAAATGCTGAAAAAATAAAGGTGCATTTGGGATGGGTGTTGGCACCTATCAGAGTACAATGAAGAAGCAAATTTACTCAGGAGCAAATTCTGATATGATGAGCATTCATCGTAAAAATTAAAAAGTGGCGTGAACCACTGATGAACCTAGTGATCTGTATTTAAACAATGTTACACATGGCTTAATTATCAATTAAAAATCGTAATAACGTTAGAAAGATACAATTTAAGCTTTCTGAAAGTATTCTACAGAGGTTTAATTGACGATACATCAGTTGTGCAACATCACTTCTAAGACAGTTAGCTAGTTATCGGTGAACCATGTCGCTTAACGAAAAATGTTGGAAAATAAACTTGCAATTTGGGATGGAGCGGACTCTTTGCTGAAGATGCAGAAGTTACTGGTGTGTATGATAACAAAATGTTCAGGAATGGCAAGAGTGGAGGAGCAGTACTTTACCAAAAGAAATGACGAATGGAATTCAAACGTTTGACGAATGGGATCGCGTAATGTGGGTGCAAGAACTCTAATCGGTCTCAAAGATCTACTCAATCATGTGAGTTCAGCTGTGTGTGTATTTTTCTATTTTGCATTTAACCCCCCTACGAACTGTTTTATCCCAAACGCAGCTGTTACAACTATTAGTCGCCAAGAAACATCCCTAGGGACAGTCACTTACGATTGTCCCTAGGTAGGTTATAACTATTCTTAACTCACATTGCATTATCGTTAAAGTTTTTGATACAGGACAAATAAACGTTTAATTCAACAGATTGTTGCAATACCGGATATATACATACATACACATA
>JASANG010000942.1:0-11336 GCA_030248215.1 Enoplolaimus lenunculus
GAAAATGAACATATTTTCAGTATCCATCAGGCAACAAAGACCAAAATGAGTAATTTTACGACGCAGTTATGTTAAAAATATTGAAAATCAACTGAAATTTCATTGCAATCATCATCGCATTTATTTAACGAAAACTCGAGCAGAAAAAATTTGTAATCAAAATTTCAAAATTTCACAACATGAAAGGTTTTAGGAAGCTGACGACTCATTAAGAGCCGCAACAGGAAAATACGATAAAAAATGAACTCATAGTAATAAATTTTGTTATAGAATTGTGTTTTTCCAAGCCTCCTGCTTGAATATAAAAAATTCAATTCCAAATTTTTGCAATTAATTTTAGTATCATATTTACGAAAATGAACATATTTGCAGTAGCCATCAGGCAACAGAAACCGAAATGAGTAATTTTATGACGCAGTTATGTTAAAAATATTGAAAATCAACTGAAATTTCATTGCAATCATCATCGCATTTATTTAACGAAAACTCGAGCAGAAAAAATTTGTAATCAAAATTTCAAAATTTCACAACATGAAAGGTTTTAGGAAGCTGACGACTCATTAAGAACCGCAACAGGAAAATACGATAAAAAATGAACTCATAGCAATAAATTTTATTATAGAATTGTGTTTTTCCAAGCCTCGTGCTTGAATATAAAAAATTCAATTCCAATTTTTTGCAATTTTAGTGTCATATTTACCAAAATGAACATATTTTCAGTAGCCATCAGGCAACAAAAACCAAAATGAGTAATTTTATGACGCAGTTATGTTAAAAATATTGAAAATCAACTGAAATTTCATTGCAATCATCAAAACATTTATTTAACGAAAAATCGAGCAGAAAAAATTTGTAATCAAAATTTCAAAATTTCACAACATGAAAGGTTTTAGGAAGCTGACGACTCATTAAGAGCCGCAACAGGAAAATACGTTAAAAAATGAACTCATAGCATTAAATTTTATTATAGAATTGAGTTTTTCCAAGCCTCCTGCTTGAATATAAAAAATTCAATTCCAAATTTTTGCAATTTTAGTATCATATTTACGAAAATTTTGTTATAGAATTGTTCTTGTTAAGTAATAAAACAGGTACCAAGTGCACAATACTATTGGCAAGGTGAACCATGCATAACGCCGTATACACAATCGATACACTTAAACGAGTACTTAAACAAGTCATCAAGTCTTTAAACGTACTTTATTTAACGTGTTAACTTCTTTGCTAAGAAGCGGCAAGCGCCACCGGTCAACACGTGTAATCAATTCTTGACTACAATACGAACTCGACGTTATTTCAATTTCGATTCGAAAGATCTGTAGAATTGCAACCAAACACGTTAATAAACTAAAGCCGTGTGTCCATGCCAATGAAAAGAAACATTGGCAATGATGCATAAATTATAACTAATTATTATTCAAGCCAAAATATTCACATAATTGCGAAAATTTCAGTTTTTTTGGCTGATAACGGAGAGTTCAACGCTAACCGAGCATGGTCGACCAAAGTACTGTTAATCGTAAACAGAATGGACTGCAAATCGTTCCCGTTAGACAGCTATGTTAAAAAATCAGAACATTAAAACATCGGCTGCGCGGTGTTATGGGTAGCGCGCTTGGCTCTTGAGCGGGAGGTCCGTGGTTCGATTCCCGGCGTGGCCATATGTTTAAAGTTAGGCAGTAGGTAGCACATTTTACTAGAAAGATATTTCGAATCCGTGTACCAGCCCTAATCCTGAGGTTAGCCACTTAAATAGGCGCCTAACATTGCGCTGATAAAATATTGTTTTATAAGCATATCGAAATCCTCGGAGTTCGTTATTGAAAACTTAACGACAAAGTTTGATGACTACTAGCTATGTACTTGTTATACTTTTGATGATGTTGCAGAATGTCACGGTTATTTAATTAAACATCGTGTACTGCACGATAACTTACAATACTTATGCCAAATTATGTTGTTTATTACACAAACATTTATTTGAATGTTATACTATTTTCAGCTATCTGATTTCCTATTGTAAATGTAATCAAATTCAAGCAAATTATATTTTCGTCTTATTAAGAATAAGATCTGACGTGACACATTACGTAGCACTATGTTTGAGGAATTGACAGCCTTATTCCTTAAGGCAAAACATTTTCTCAATGTTACAACAAATAGCATAAATTATCATCCCCCACTCTTCTCAAACACTTCGGCACAAGGTTATGACGTACAATAATTACATTTTTAACCCTAACAGCTACAAATTCGTTAATATCAATCTGGGTGCTATAATACTGTAAGAGAGCAACATGGCAAACCTTTGTATTTAATATAAATTTTTATAGTTTTTTCTTTATAAGTAAACGATCATTAACATTGTTCTGACTCAAAATTTAACATTTTTTTGCGGAAAACCAACTACTTTAAAGCTCATTACTAAATCGTTAAATGCTTTTTTGTAAAAACGTCTCTAACATAGAATACCAACCCCATTGGCAACACAATGAATATAAAACAACTTGTACTTAATTGTCGTTAGAAAAATTTCGACAACAAATCTGTAGCAATAAGGTTGTACGAAACATATTATAGAAGACACTACCGTGTCCCTATGATTTTATATTTTAGCGGAAAATTCTGAATTCTGGATAGAAATTCCAATTTTAAAAAATTTAAATTTTGGTAAGAAATTTAGTTTGAGCACTGACTTTAATTATTTTTAAACAAAATTTCTATATATCGGGCATTTCCACCTTTGTATTATTACTTTAGAACATTTCCTGTAATAGCGACGGCATAGAAATTCCCGGTGTACCGTCTACAAAAAAGTTGCCTAATGCGTGCAGTATACTGCTGGAGTTGTGACATTAATACATATTTGCTTATAAAAATAGTCATGTGATTCTCTTATAATCGTTTCGTCGCCTGGTTTGAAATCCATTAATGTCCTTGCATTTGTTGAAGAAAGGGTACTTGTTATTTAATTTTTGCGTACTTCAAAGAAAAATCAAAAGCCCGATTTTCGGTCTTTTTAATTTATTCGAACAAACCAAACTTGATAAGTAGTATGAGCGTAAGTCCGAATTCAATTTTTGGGAGTGAAAATACCTTTGGACTAGCCTGTTAAAAAGTGATGTTTGTTTGCTCATGTATGACGTTCCGACTATGTCTAATTGATGGATTTTTTGCATTTCGAAATCTTGAATTGTTTAGCAAATACTTGCCTAATAAATTTGGAAGGCAATACAATAATCAGTCCAACAAAGATTGCTGTCAAACATAAATAACGGATCACTCGTCGTTTTACGATATATCGCATTTTTGTATTAATTAATAGTTTTTATGCAGAAACCACAACGACTCACGTGCAAGGTTGTTGCAAAATGACACGCTATTCCAAGTATAACTATACAATTTGCTTCAAACAATTGTTCAATTTCGGTACTGCATGTTTAAATTCTATTCCATCATACAACGCCTAATATCATATTCAATTCCTTGTAAAATTGAAATTATGCTTTTTGATTTAATGTTTGTAGAAAATTCGGTTAAACTTTATTTTCAATTCCTTACTCCTCAAATCATTCAAATTGAATTGACTTCATCGTTTAACTGCGTAGTTAGGAATTGAAATTGCTTATCAATTTTATTTATTGCTTCAGGAAAAATGCAACACTGTTCAAAATTTTCAATTTCTAAATTGAAATTTTTTTATAAATTTTGTGCGTTGTCTGGAATGGAATTGCACTTTCGGACAAATCCGCGCGTGAGTTATTATGGCTCCTGTATTACTCCTGTAGCACACCTTATACCACTTTCCTACACTGCAAAAAACGGTGAGTCAAATTGACTCTCTCCGAAATAGGCTCTGCGGGACTACACAAGATGAGTCAATTTCGACTCCACCAGAGTCAAATTTGACTCACTTCGTCGCGCGTTTGACTCTGGCGGAGTCGAATTTGACTCAGATTGTGTAGTCCCGTAGATTCTATTTCGGAGGGAGTCAATTTGACTCACCATTTTTTTGCAGTGTAGCGTTATCAATTGAGTTTTCAGACGCTGTGAAGCTTCTTTCGTCCGATGCTTAAAACGGCTCTAACGCATTAAAAAATTTGACGAAGGGCGTATATTGAACTGTGACAGATGCGTTGGCATGGGTGCCGCTACGCGTTTGAGATATATGCCTAAAGAATTTTGTATAATGCGCCACCGAAGGCACCACTCAAAGCTAGATGTCAAACGACAAAAATTTTTTTTGACCACTGAAAATCGCACCAAACATGTCATAATTTCGTTCATTCCTCAAAGGCATTTGATTTCTTAGTGACCTTCAAGCAGCGGACGCTAATTTTGTGAATTGTATACGAGGCATACTAATCACCGACGTAGAATTTAAAGAAAAAACCTTGCGAGCCAGGCGAGTGACATTGTAGAAAAATTTAGCATTCAAATTTGCATTTTTGGTTTTGTTTCTTTGCTATATAGTCAATGCATTAGATCTAACATATCCTATATGAACTATTCAGTTCAGCCCACGATGATGAATTATCAGACTTGCAAAAGTATTCAACGAGTTAATTCTTCGAGCAAAATAATGAATAAATTGCAGCTGCAAGTTCTTCGAACAAATTTTAAAAAACTAACAGTTTCACGTTTAAGATGTAAGAAATACTCACGCGTTATACTAAGGTTTTACTCAAAATTTCTTGACTTGAAACCGCTTTCATACCGATGCAATTTCTATTTAATTAAAATCTAGTCCCGTTACTATCGCTGTTTGCTGCGAAATACCAAACAAGCTCGATATTTGAATTAATTCAAACTTCTTGAATATAAATTCAAATTCTGTATTAATTTGAGAAGCGGTCAGCAGCAGTTTTTCATTGGCCAGTCAAAATGCAGGTGCAACAAATTTAAGCGACTGTCAACTCAGGACTTACGTGCGAGCTAAAATCTAATAGCATTAATTACAGTAGTGAATAGGGCTTAAAGCAACATACGCCTCCATTTGCGTTTAAAACATTTACAAAATTCAAAATAACGTCGGTCCTCAGGCTACACAGCAAGCATGGGTTTTTAAAATTTTATTTCATCGCGAACGCATTAATATTTTTTGAAAAATATCCTTTATACTGGTCACAAATGCTCGTTTACCAATATCCAAAAAAACCCACACACAAAACGCGCTCCCCACAAGTATTAGACATGAGTAATAATAAACAAAAAAATATATAATTGGGATAACACAAAAAAAAAAAAAAAAAGTTTAGAAAAAAAATATCCGCCGCAAAAAAAATACAGTACAGGAAGAGGTGCAAAAAAAAAAAAAAAAAAAAACACATTTTCAGAGGAACACACGCCCCCGGCGGGAAAAAACAAAAAAAAAAAACGAAAAACCAAAACGGGCGTTTGGCCTAACAATGAAAATTCAACCCCTTCAACCTCTTAGTTCTTTAACCCTCAACGGCCCGGCAAAATTTTCACCTTAATCAGCCCAACGGTCTACATATGTAGACAACACAACTAGCGTTAGTTTTGGCTTATCTCAGGGTGCTCTCCTCCTTTAACTGGCTTGAGACAGTCAGAACTAGTGTTCTGGCGGAGTTCCACCCGCTCCCCGTCCAGCCTCCCACTGCGGGCGCGTTGTCCAGTTAAGCACAGTCGTTGCACGTTATGGTGCGATTCATGTGGTCCTTGCACACTCGTTTTCCACATGACGAACAGCTCAATCTCGTAGATTTGCGACAACTTGTGACCTGACATTTGGTCGGTTTACCAGATGTAGAAGGTTCGTTTCGCTTTTGAGGCAGCCCGTAAGCCATAAATGAATCCTTTGATTTTGCGTAAATTTTTTCACTACTGTAACGTTTGGTCATATTGTCTTGCGCTAGTTGTTCGGCTACTTTTTTCATGAAAACATTGCGTGACTTTTGATATCCGTTCAGTTTCATGACAATGAATGCGTTGTGCAACGCAATATCAATCATATTGAAAAAGCAGACTAGAGGATAACGATTCGTTTTGCGTTTGCAGGTAAAATCATCAATGCAAGAGTCCATTACATCAACCCCGCCTTTTCCCAAATTATAATCCAAGATAACTGCTGGTTTTTTGTCCTCTCTGCTGGTGCAAACTTCGTTTTTCACATGAACTGAACTTAGTAATAGCACATTTTTATTTTTCTTTGGACAATAAGACGCCAACATTATGCGGTTATTGTGGTCCCATAAAAATCGGGTGCTATAGACCTCTTGTTCTTTTGTTGACTTTAGCACCGGAGGTACGCTGCGGCGATTTGCCATTATTGTGCCTGTGCACGTTAGCCCACTTTGTAATAGGTCCACAGCCAATTCATGGGATGTGAAATAGCGGTCCATGAAAATGTTTCGCTGAGTGTTACAGTATGGTTGAATAAGATCCATTACGATGCGTTTAGCAAGCCCTACGGCCCGTTCGCCTTCACGCCCTGTATAAATATTTCCTTTTAGGGCATATCCATTCCGAGCATCGCAAAGCCAGAATATTTTTACGCCGTACTTAGCAGGTTTCGCCGGCATGTACGCTCGCCCCGGTGCATATCCTCTATACCCGTAGAGCTGTTCATCTACTGTAAGTGATTCGGACGGTATATAATGAAGACGTAAGTTGGACTGAAATAGGTCCCAAACATCTCGTATAGCAGCCATTTTGTCACTTTTTTGACGCTCCCGGCGAGTCAGTTTTGTTGTCGAATGTTACATTTTCCAGCAACTGTTTCATTCTGTTTTTTGACAGCGCGCAGCGGTAAAATGGGCTCGTGCAACAGGCACAATAATGGCAAATCGCCGCAGCGTACCTCCGGTGCTAAAGTCAACAAAAGAACAAGAGGTCTATAGCACCCGATTTTTATGGGACCACAATAACCGCATAATGTTGGCGTCTTATTGTCCAAAGAAAAATAAAAATGTGCTATTACTAAGTTCAGTTCATGTGAAAAACGAAGTTTGCACCAGCAGAGAGGACAAAAAACCAGCAGTTATCTTGGATTATAATTTGGGAAAAGGCGGGGTTGATGTAATGGACTCTTGCATTGATGATTTTACCTGCAAACGCAAAACGAATCGTTATCCTCTAGTCTGCTTTTTCAATATGATTGATATTGCGTTGCACAACGCATTCATTGTCATGAAACTGAACGGATATCAAAAGTCACGCAATGTTTTCATGAAAAAAGTAGCCGAACAACTAGCGCAAGACAATATGACCAAACGTTACAGTAGTGAAAAAATTTACGCAAAATCAAAGGATTCATTTATGGCTTACGGGCTGCCTCAAAAGCGAAACGAACCTTCTACATCTGGTAAACCGACCAAATGTCAGGTCACAAGTTGTCGCAAATCTACGAGATTGAGCTGTTCGTCATGTGGAAAACGAGTGTGCAAGGACCACATGAATCGCACCATAACGTGCAACGACTGTGCTTAACTGGACAACGCGCCCGCAGTGGGAGGCTGGACGGGGAGCGGGTGGAACTCCGCCAGAACACTAGTTCTGACTGTCTCAAGCCAGTTAAAGGAGGAGAGCACCCTGAGATAAGCCAAAACTAACGCTAGTTGTGTTGTCTACATATGTAGACCGTTGGGCTGATTAAGGTGAAAATTTTGCCGGGCCGTTGAGGGTTAATTGTTCGAAGAACTTGCAGCTGCATTTATTAGATGTATTTATTTCGAAGAATTGTTGAGTTGATACTTTTGCAAGTCTGTATTCTCTCGTGGGCTGAACTGAATAGTTCATATAGGTATGTTAGATCTAATGCATTGACTATATAGCAAAGAAACAAAACCAAAATGCAATTTGAATGCTAAATTTTTCTACATGTCACTCGCCTTGCTCGCAAGGTTTTTTCTTTAAATTCTACTCGGTGTTAGTATGCCTCGTATACATCCACAAATTAGCGTCCGCTGCTTGAAGGTCACTAAGAATCAAATGCCTTTGAGGAATGAACGAAATTATCGACATGTTTGGTGCGATTTTCAGTGGTCTATAAAAAAAATTTTGTCGTTTGACATCTAGCTTTGAGTGGTGCCTTCGGTGGCGCATTATACAAAATTCTTTAGGCATATATCTCAAACGCATAGCGGCACCCTGCCAACGCATCTGTCACAGTTCAATATACGCCCTTCGTCAAATTTTTTAATGCGTTAGAGCCGTTTTAAGCATCGGACGAAAGAAGCTTCACAGCGTATGAAAACTCAATTCATAACGCTACGCTGCAAAAAATAGTGGTGAGTCAAATTGACTACCTTTAGAAAAATAAGAATCTACGGGACTACACAATATGAGTCAAATTCGACTCCGCCAGAGTCAAACGCGCGACGAAGTGAGTGCAATACAACTATATGTGGAGTCGAAAGTGACTCATCTTGTGTAGGCCCGCAGAGCCTATTTCCAGGAGAGTCAATTTGGAGCTTTCTAACGCCCGCTTTTTTGCAGTGTAGGAAAGTGGTATAAGGTGTGCTACAGGAGTCATGCGGGAGCCATAATAACTCACGCGCGGATTTGTCCAAAAGTGCGAATTCCATTCCAGACAACGCACAAAATTTATAAAAAATTTTCAATTTAGAAATTGAAAATTTTGAAACAGTGTTGCATTTTTCCTGAAGCAATAAATAAAATTGATAAGCAAATTCAATTCCTAACTACGCAGTTAAACAATGAATTCAATTCAATTTGAATGATTTGAGGAGTAAGGAATTGAAAATAAAGTTTAACCGAATTTTCTACCAAACATTAAATCAAAAAGCATAATTTCAATTTTACAAGGAATTGAATATGATATTAGGCGTTATATAATGGAATAGAATTTAAACATGCAGTACCGAAATTGAACAATTGTTTGAAGCAAATTGTATAGTTATATTTGGAATAGCGTGTCATTTTGCAACAACCTTGCACGTGAGTCGTTGTGTTTCTGCATAAAAACTATTACTTATAATCAAAATGCAATATATAGTTAAAACGACGAGTGATCCGTTATTTGTGTTTGACAGCAATCTTTGTTGGACTGATTATTGTATTGCCTTCCAAATTTATTAGGCAAGTATTTGCTAAACAATTCAAGATTTCAAAATGCAAAAATCCATCAATTGGAGACATAATCGGAACTTCCTAAGCATAACAAAACAAACATCACTTTAACAGGCTACTCCAAAGGTATTTTCACTCCCAAAAATTGAATTCGGACTTACGCTCATCCTACTCTATCAAGTTTGGTTTGTTCGAATAAATTAAAAAGACCAAAAATTGGGCTTTTGATTTTTCTTTGAATTACGCAAAAACTAAATAACAAGTACCCTTTCTTCAACAAATGCAAGGACATTAATGGAAAAAAAACCAGAAGCGAAGAAACGATTCTAAGAGAATAACATGACTATTTTTATAAGCAAATATGTATTAATGTCACAACTACAGCAGTATACTGCACGCATTAGGCAACTTTTTTCTA
Source organism: Enoplolaimus lenunculus (assembly GCA_030248215.1). NCBI lineage: Eukaryota > Metazoa > Nematoda > Enoplea > Enoplida > Thoracostomopsidae > Enoplolaimus > Enoplolaimus lenunculus. The sequence goes on from JASANG010000942.1 coordinate 9,473, forward strand.
GACGGTACACCGAGAATTTTTATGCCATCACTATCACAGGAAATGTTTTAAAGTAGTAATACAAAGGTGGAAGAGTGCCCAATATATAGAAATTTTGTTTAGAAAAATTAATTAAAGTTAGTTCTCAAACTAAATTTCTTACCCAAAATTTAAATTGTTTTAAAATTGAAAATTATATGCAGGAAAATTCAGAATTTTCCGCTAAAATATAAAATCATAGGGACACGGTGGTGTCTTCTATAATATGTTAAGTACAACCTTTACTGCTACAGATTTGTTGTGAGAAAATTTTATAACGACAATTACGTACAAGTTGTTTTATATTACATTGTGTTGCCAATCCGGTTAATATTCTATGTTAAAAACATTATTACAAAAAAGCATTTAACGATTTAGTAATGAGCTTTAAGAGTAGTTTCCCGTTTCCCGCAAAAAAATGTTAAATTTTGAGTAAGAACAATGTTAAATAAACATTTACTTATAAAGAAAAAACTATAAAAATTTATATTTAAATACAAAGGTTTGCCATGTTAAACTCTTACAGTATTTATAGCACCCATAATGATATTAACGAATTTGTAGCTGTTAGGGTTAAAAATGTAATTATTGTACGTCATAACCTTGTGCCGAAGTGTTTGAGAGAGTGGGGGATAATAATTTATGCTATTTGTTGTAACATTGAGAAAATGTTTTGCCTTAAGGATAAGGCTCTCAATTCCTCAAACATCACGTGTTACGTAATGTGTCACGTCAGATCTTATTCTTAATAAGACGAAAAAATAATTTGATTGAGAGTAATTTAGATTACATCTACAATAGGAATATCAGATAGCTGAAAAATAGTATAACATTCAAATAAATGTTTGTGTAATAAACAACTTAATATTGCATAAGTATATTTGTAAGTTATGCGTCCAGGTACGCGATGTTTAATTAAATAACCGTGACACTTCTACAACATCATGGAGGGTCTAGCGAGTACATAGCGGGGAGGCCTCAAACTATAGTTAAGCTTTAAATAAACTCAACTTTCGATATGCTTATAAAACAATATTTTATCAGCGCAAAATATTAGCGCCCCTGTTAAGTCGCTAATGCTCAGAGGCTGGTACACGGATTCGAAATATCTTTCTAGTAAAACACCTACTGCCTAACTTTAAACATATGGCCACGCCGGGACCGGAGCGGCTCGAGCCAAGCGCGCTCCCGCGCCGCCGATGTTTTAATGTTCTGATTTTTTAACACAGCTGTCTAACGGGAATTTGCAGTCCATTCTGTTTACGATTAAAATTACTTTTGGTCGACCATGTTCAGTTAGCGCTAAAACTCTCCGTTATCAGCCAAAAAAACTGAAATTTTCGCAATTATGTGAATATTTTGGCTTGAATAATAATTAGCTATAATTTATGCATCATTGCAAATGTTCTTTTTCATTGGCATGGGTACACATTTTTTTCTTTTAACTTTTTTAGTTGCAATTCTACAGATCTTTCGAATCGAAAATTGAAATAACGTCGAGTTCGTATTGTAGTCAAGAATTGGTACCACGTGTTGACCGGTGGCGCTTGGCACTTCAAAACGAAAAAGTTAACACGTTAAATAAAGTACGTTTAAAGACTTCTGATAACTTGTTTCAGTGTAATCAATTGTGTATACGGCGTTATGCATGGTTTGGTGCCCCGATAATTATATACACTTGGTACCTGTTTTGTACTAACAAGAACAATTCTATAACAAAATTTTCGTAAATATGATCTAAAATTGGGAAATTTGGAATTGAGATTTTTTATATTCAAGCAGGAGGCTTGGAAAACTAATTCTATAATAAAATTTAATGCTATAAGTTCAACTTTTTTAACGTATT
>JASANG010001182.1:0-11318 GCA_030248215.1 Enoplolaimus lenunculus
AAACTGGTTTTCCTCTTTGAGAGGAAAATCTGAAAAGTAAAAGAAAATAATATTTTCCATCTGGATTAATAACCAGCTTTAAGGAAAATTGTTGTAAGAGCAAAATAGCTGGTATTTTGCTCTGAAGAACCTGTTTGATTCCAGATTGAAGTTTTATGAAAATTGTTGTTTTGTGAATGCAATTCAGTCTGTAGTTTTATCTTGTGCTATGTGGTGACAATTTTCCGGGAAATTGGAATGAGTTCTAATTAGTTTTCGGATTGTTTGCTTTGCGCAGCATTAATACTGCTTTAGTTCTTTTTGGAATTTAGATTTAATTTCAACTTAGTTTTCATTTAGTTTTCAATCATGAGTATTGAAAACTAATCGTGTTGGTATTCGTAAGTTCTGTTCTTACTTGTTCGTATTAATATGTTATCTTACTTGTTATTAAAGCTTAACTCTAGTCTTGTTTATTAGCGAGTTCGACGGGCTTCTGAGTGCTAAATCGGAGATCGAAACCCCTGTTAAGGCTGGAATTGGATGAACTCGCCCAGTCCCCTAACAACCTTAATATTCAAACCCCAGGCTCTTAATATATACCTGGCTCACAGTAACTACTAAGCTAGTAACAAATTTGAAGGCTGACGTCTGAACTAGTAACATAGTAGTTTTGCGTAACGGTATATTACTTACATACAGTTGCGTACCGTGAGGGAGGAAACAGGGGAGGCATGATTTCCAATCCAAATCAGTACCAGTGTCATAATTTGTAAAAAAATTGCGCATAGCTTCTCGCTCGCGAAGTTTTTATTTTTTTAATTTTCGAAATATTTTACCTGAGGCGCTGTTCAAAGGAAAGCTTCACAATCAAATTCCACCGCCTAATGAGCTCAAAACTAAAGCTAATAAAAATTGTACGAAGCTTCAGAGTTACACAAGTTATTGACCGGGGCGGTTCCGGTTTGGTGATTTAGACCAAGCAGTTTATGAATAAAGAAATGTTTTGAAACTCTTACAGAGCCATTTAATACTGAAAGATTGTATAGCTTCTCATTTGCTTCGTTCGCAAATTGTTCAAAGCTCAACCTAAATCCTGGCAACGAGGTTTCTAACACTGGTTTACTTCCTAACTTCAAGACAAAAATATGCTCACAAAGACTCCAAACTGAAGTTTTCGGAGTGTCCCAGTTACCCAGCCCGCTATAAATGTAGGGGACCTAAAATAAAACTCTAAATTTGTTATCAGAACCGAGCAGGAAAGGGTGATCAATCTCATAAATTCCCGAAAAATTAGATGGGTCACTGCTAATGGGTTATAAAACACACTTTTAGGTGGAAACCCAAGGCACGGACCTTTCAGGATGCGCCCTCCACAATCCAATTTTTTCGGTACGTTATTGCATATATATTGCACATAACTGAAGATTCCGACTGTCTTACTGGTTTTTTATTAATATAAAGAGACGTGGTTTACTGGTTTGAACCTGTTAGCTAGCTTATTTTCGTTAATTGATATTGTATGTATATACTTTATGTGGTTTAGGAAACGCAACATTGTCCAAGGTTTGTATCAATCGAAATCTCATTTACATCTATGTTATAATATATTTCTAAAATTGTTATCATGTCTATGCTGACGACATTAGTATCGATATCTTTACCATGGGTCTTGCTGGCGTTCGTGGCACATTATATCGTTTCCTATATGTAAGCTACCTTTGTTAATTTGTTTATCTGCTATTAAATTTTGAGTAAAATTAGTGACTTATATACGCATTTTGATTTCGATTCTTTACTAAGAAGTATGTTCTTCTTTATCACAGAGGTATCAACGTTTTGTTTTCAGAATGTATTTCGACCTTAATAAACGTGCGTACAATCACATTCCAGGGCAGTGTCAGTCGATAGCGGGAATAGGTAAACATTTAAAAGATATGTTTTTAATTTTTTCAAAATCTTGTTTCTCGTCTGATGCATTAACAGTTAGTAAGATTTTGAAATAAAATGTTTTGTTTGATGCCTATATTGTTTTCTGAACTACACGATAATAAATAATTTAAGGGTAAACCCGTAAAATATCAGATTGCATGCATCTTAGGTCGAAGTCGATACCGGTGCAAGAGGAACTTCTTATCAGTGTTAATTCTATTAATTGCTGTTCATATGCTTTGAGTCAGAAAGTTGAAATTGTTCGATTTTGTTCAAGCAATATATATTATTGTGCAATTTGATAAATTATATATTCTAATCATTTCGATTGTGTTTTTTCCGATAATTAATGTTTAATGTAACTAACTTTGTTCATTGCAACATGTAAGCTTGCGTTTGTGTGCATATTTCAGTACCTATATGAATAACTACATTTTTAACTTTTAGAGGATGGTGCAGAAGATGTCGAACTGCTCTCTGATGGCCTAGCTGTATTTACAACGGTATCTTTTAATCTAACTTAATTTTTAGTTGTAAAATATGTTGAAAATATAATATTAGTCTGACTGAAATAGGCTCTGGTTGCTGCCGGAGCTACCATCAGTACTGTGAGCTTACATAACTAATATGATACAAGACAGAACTTGCGACGGTTATGAAACTGTTTACTAGTACTTTCAAGTACCAATTCCCATGTTGTGATTCTAGTGTTGTGTTTAAGGGTTTTGGTCTATCGAAAACGGATTTTGTGTCCAACGCATTATTGTACGTATTTTATTTTAGGGCTTAAAGTTGTATCCAACACCTGAGCTTAATTCGACAATCAAAGGCAAAATTTACTTGTATAATTTCACTGGCAATACAGCGTGGGAACTGACGGTGAATGCAAAAGGTCGTATGTCAATGAAAAGTTTCAATCCGCATGGCATCACCGCATGGACTGGTAAAAAAGGTACGTATATGTAGAACATCTAAGATTCACTGAAATTCCTATTAAGAGTTGCATGGAGTCTAAAGCATGATACGTTTAGACTTTTCGTTTGTTTTAAAAACAAAATATTGTTTATTTAAAGACGTACTTTTTCGCAAATCGAAATAAAAACGCATATCAATTCCAGAGTAAAGCTGGAATCATTTCAAACCATTACGATTTTTCAACGAAGAGAATCCAAAACAATAACAACAATTTCGTATACAATTGATTCGTACTTAGAGAGAAACTTGAAAAAATTTGGTATGACTTTAAATGTTTCAGCCACCACAGTTCTTGCAGGTAGTAAAACTGTTTCGTACCGTCTACTACGTATATTATGGATTGGTTTGTCATGCTGTGGTATTGCAGGAAAAACGTTTGTCTATATCATAAATCATCATCCAAAAGGAGACCGAATTGAAGTTTTTGTGCTTGATAAAGAACGCAAACATATTAATCATACAAAAACGATTCGTGACAAAGAAAAGTTTCTGAAGTAAGCCCAGCGAATCTGCTATGGGTTTTTGTTTTAGGGTTTTAACAATTATGTGAAACCTTTATTACCGCAGAAGGGAGCACGGTTTCATTTCGAATTTCTGCAAAAGTTCTATTCCTCTTTCGCAATTTGAAAATACAGGAGCTATGTAGTTTTTTACGGTTTTATATTTCTCGCGTTGTTCTTGTTTCGGTAAAACTTATAGGGATGACTATTTTATAGGGTGCTATTATGGCTTGATTTCGTAAATGCCGCCGCGACATGTCCACACATCACTGACTTTCTCGTTGTCGCTACAGGTTTATAGAAAGTATAATCATAGAACTTGTACTCAAATGCTTATAGCATCTATTACCAGCTATTGATAGGTTTTGAAACTGACGAACTCCTGCAATTGCCGAAAAGTAGAAGACCTATCATCAACTAGTAATAGGTGGTACACACATTTGAGTTGAGAATACAGGACCCATTATGTCAACAACATTTCGTAGGTCTAGATGTAATGTTAACGGAAACTAATGAACTAATGTCGGAGCGGCAGAGATCTCACGTGGCATTTTTATTTTAAGCGCTAAAGGTATATTGGAATGCAAGAATGCATACGTATCTGTTTTTAGTCTCAACAGTATTGCTGCGATCGCAACTGACAAGTTGTATATTACGAATTTTCATTATTTCAATAAGTCTTGGGCGCGCGAAACGGAAATGTATTTAGGATTAAAAGTGGGCAGCGTGTTGTTCCACAACGGTTCGCATACGACGTACGTTAAACGATGGATTCAGAGCCCGAGTGGACTCGCATTAGACAAGACTAGAAGGTAAGCTACATGTTGGAGTGCCAGTAGATTTAGGGATTTAGCTGGGCTCACCGTTTCGACCACGTTCTTTGAGTCTCAGAATATGCTTTTATAATGTTACCAAAAGTCTGAAACCAAATGACGAATAAAATTATTAAAATCTGTTTTTCACTCATTGTGAAATTTTATTTTCGTCTGGAGTCTCAGTTTGATTGGTAGTGTCCGTTTTTGTAACCTAAACAGGTTGCTGTGTGACTAGTGGTAACAATTACTTGAAAGACGACCATTGCCATTGCCATTTACAGAGAATATAGAAGAGGCTGACGTCTAGCAGTGTGTGATTAACCACAACCCACAATTGTATTTAGTTGTAATGCCATCCTGGAATGCTGCAAACTATAGCGTGTCATTTAGTTTATTTTCTAGTAGGCGAAAATAAATATTAACTAGCTTTTCACTACTACAGATATATTTACGTATCAAATTTGTTGGCGGAAAGCGTTCAAGTATACAAAATTGAATCGTATTCGAACGGAACAATTTCCTTGTATGATGTAAGTTGAATAGAAAGAAAAAGGTATTTTGAAATTTTATTTAAAACACAGTTTATATGTATGTACATGTGAGTAATTTGGGCATAGTTCCAACTTATTTTAACATTCTAATTACGTACACTATTCAAACATAACAAATACACGGAGAACCACGTTTTCTAACAAACAAGTTAACGTTGAAAATATTGACACTGTCTTGACTAGTATTATTATTTCGGATTCTAATAGTGTCAGATGCTTTATCGCTTGCTACTAGTGTGATTTTATTTTCTAGACAATCGAGTTGAAAACATCGCCCGAGAACGTATTCTCCGATCCGGTGACTGGCGATTTATGGGTAGCGTGTCACCCGGTTAAATTTCGCTACTTTAGTCACGAAAAACGACCCAAATCTGTAATGTCACCTTCTCAGGTAATTTTACAACACTCATCGGGTATTTGTTCATTCCGGTTCTGGACTGAGATATTTTTGCGTTATGTGTGACTTAATCGATTATTGCATTGAAAGTTTTGTGATTGGTTAGATAAGGATGGTAAGGGTAAGCCAAAAGTGCGCTACGTTCACCTTTAGTTTGTTAAATCTGTAATAACGACACCGGGTTAGAGTTATACCGTCCGACAGGGAACTAGTTGTGCACTGCAGTGTGTCGTAGTGGTTTAGAGACGGAGGCGTACAGTAACCAACAGCGACGGACAACGCTGCACAAGAATATATACCCACATTAAAACAATTAATATTAGGTTTTTGAAATTTTTGTTTCGCAGCTGCAATAAAGATTTTGAATCTCCAAGTGGGACATGTGTAGAACATTTGGTATTCAAAGTTTTACGTATTATATTTTCTGTTTATGCAATCACTTCAGGTCTTACAATTAAAAGGAAGACCCACACGACGCACTTGGACTGCAAACGAAGTGTTTGCTAGCGACGGCGCTACGCTAAGCGGTGGATCTGTTGCTGTACGGTTTAAAGACCAAATTTTAATTGGAAGCCTTCACGATAAACTACTGAAGTGTGAATTGTTATATCCGGAATTGTATTAGTGATCAGCATTTTTGGCTAGGTGCCAGTGTATATTCGGTTCGTGTAAGAAATTTATTTTCGAATTCTCAAATGCGTGTAGCAGGCATCACCAGTTGATGACAGGTCGTGTAATTTGTGAAGTAATGAATGATTACTGAGCGTCGCAATTTAACACAGTTTTCATTAAGTTTTCAGTGTTGTTTGACGTTTTAAATATGGCTTTTTTATGTACTCCCAAGTTTATGCGGTTTGAACTCGGTTGTTTGTTACTGTCGTTTTATTACTATTGATTGGTTTTTGTTTCATTCGCTGGTTTGTTACGTTCAAATTTTTAAATATAATGGTATAGATTTATTCGTTTCATTTTGAGTTGCTATAAACTTTCATTAATTCAACAATTTTTGAATGTAAGCTATAATTAGGGATGTGCCGATACCAAAATTTTTGCCGATGCCGACACCGATGCCGATTCTTACTTTGCTTAATAGGCAGATAGAATACTACGTTACCTTATCATATGAAGGCTTAAATCCTAACCATCACAAACGATCATAATTTTATATGAACGGTTAATTTCAATTAATTGTTCCGAATACAAAGAGAGATAACAATTTTCCTGAGCAGACACGCTATTGTGCGCCCGGAAATGAAATTTATAGCATTCCAACTGACTGTTATGTGCAAAAACTATCGGCGAATAATCGGCGATTTCTTTGCAGTGCCGATGCCGATACTCACGGAAAGTGCCGATTGCCGATCCCGATTAATCGGCATATCCCTTCTGTAATTTAATTATTGTTACAATACGTATCGCTGAAAACGTTATAGGATATGCGATTTCGAATACAGATATGATTTTAGGGTGCAGGTGACAGTTAGGCTTGTATTTAGCTGTAATATTGAATTTTACTCACGATGTTTATCTGTGATATACGTATAATGTTTATATATTGCTGTTTTAACAGCACTGTTCATGATATTTTAATTTGGTTGGTATTTCTTCTTTGTGTAGTAGCGAAACATAGTCCGATACGCAGTATTTATTTGTTGTGTTTCTTGGCAGTTTTCTTTTTACTGATTGTATAATGCTTTTGTATTCATATGTGCCATTGTATGCAACATTTGCTCGTTGCAATGAAACCTTAATCTTCCGTGGTATAAGAATGGGTTGTTGCATTTTTATGAATTCTTCAGACTATAAGCGGATGGCGGTGAGACGATTCAAGTACTTCTGTGCAACTTGGATCTATTTGTCTCAGGCAGTATTGTTTGACCCCGCGTTGTGGTTTGCTAAATCGACGCTTTTGATGAAGCTTACTGAATAAGTGAGCTAACAATTATTGGTATGTCTTGTCGCAGGTTATATAATATTTTAAAAACAGAATATTTTGGTAAGTTTTACACCGCTTGATGGTAATCAAAATCCGTTGCAATGATAGGTTGATTTGATTTTGGAAAATAAGATAGAAACGAAAATTGCAATAAAATTATAAGTCGAAAGTATCAGTGTTGTAAAACGAATGTTTTGGCTCATCAAGCAGAGTGATTTTAAAAGTAGTTTTTGTGGGTTTTGTTTTGAAAGTCGGGTTCGAATCGAAGACATATATTCTCGACCCGTTGTTGTTTGACTTGTGTGCTTTGTGTTGAAAAATGTTACGAATCGATGTGAAGCTTAAATCGCCAGTTTGTTTCTAGTCATGTTATATTTTATGTTTTAGTAGGCATATATTTTGTTGTGTACAATTGACAAGCATAATATTTTATATAGTTTTTTATAAAGAAGTGAGCATATGTGTCAATAGACTAGGTTTTTTGTTTTAGACAATTTTTGTTTATGTTTAGACTTATTTTTACCCTAAAGTGAAGCTTAGGTTTTGAAATATATTGACGTAGTGTACGGTTACGCCTCGTAATGGGCCATTGACCAGGAATTGTTTCGGTTATAATTTAAGTCGGTAATTTTCGGGTTTTTAATTTGCTCTGTACAAATTAGAAACTTCGAGGTAATATGTGTTCGAATGAGGTAATATGAGTTCGAACCAGGGTGTACCGGATATCTGTTTCTAGTGAAAAGTCGGTATCCGTTTCCGGTACAGAAATATCGATTATAGATATGCTGCAATTGTTCGTAATGGAATAAAATTACGAAATTCATGCTGAATCTTAAAAATTTCGGTTCATCCGCCATCTTTTCTGTAATTTTTAGAAAACTCTGTGAATATCTAAACGTCGTAATTGTGTTAACAGAAATATGAAACATTTTTGAAACTTTTATACTGTAATATACGTTTTCTGTTTCCATTATTTCGGTAGAATAGAGTGTCAATTATGTTTTTTGTGTGTATGATGTCGCTGGCCCATGTTACTTTTAGGGCCGGCCCGGTTTCTGGTGGGTCTGTAAAAGAGCAGGCTTACATTGTAGACTACATTTTTGTGCTCAATAGGCTTAGGCTTATGAATACGTTTTTGCAACGCTTTTAGGCTTAAGCTTAGGAATACGCTTAATCTACTGCTACGGCCGTAAAAGTAACATTGCTCATGTCTTTTCATGATATTTCGCATTTTTGCTTATTGTGTCCTTCCTTGGTTTTTAGCTGAATATTCTCTTCATCTTTGCCTTATATTAGTTGTGTGTATATATCGTTTTGTGACGCGGTGAATAAATTGTATTGTAGTTCGATGCACAGAGTTGATCCGACTGTGGTATTTTATAAATCTTTGCAGGGTCATTTTAATTAAAAGGTCTGCCCACAGGGAAACATGGGGGACTGGTGAAAGATTTTAGAAAAATACAAATATGTCCGTTTTTGAAAATGTTCAAATTAAACATTTCGCGCTGGAACATTCCTTTGACAAGCCACCGGATTTATTAACACCGAAGAGTGACTACCAGATTTTTCTGCTGGAACCGGAGTTCGGTTGCATCCTGTTCAGTTGGTCATGAGACGTTGAAATGTGCAAAAAATTTTGAAATCGATTATTTTTAGACATACCGGTTGGGCAGACATTCTCAGCAGGGATCAAACAATTATATATATTAAGCAGTAATTTCTGAAATTTTATTCCTAAATCTTTTTCCTGCCGCCAAGACAACTATTGATGCTTGTAGGTTGAAAGTATAATTTAGACATAAATTTCCGAGTTTTTATACGACCAAGCAGTTTGGGCAGTTTTAGGCACCTGCAAATACAGTTTTTTCCGAGGGGGGTGGCGTGGAAATCGTGAGAAATTTGGTTTTTCTTTCACGCACCCGTCATCGCGAAGGCTGATTTACTGGAGAGGAGTGAGCTATTGGCGTATCTAGGAAACTCTAAAATGGGGGACGCACGAGATATAGTGGAAGTACTCGCGAGCAAAATGTGTCAGAATCATACGCCATTTTACAAAAACTTCGTTCCATCTCTGGATCCGCCAGTAGGAGGAACAGGGGGAAATATGCCTCTGGTAAGCTTCTGGGAAGACCATGGAAAAACATTCTAAATTCAACTTCGTTTTACTAAAGCTATGATGGCTCCTCAGAGGTGGGTAGGACTGCTAGGGCGAGAGCTAAGAGATACACGCCCCAGTAGGGTTTGGGGGTGCTAAAACAGTGGTACTGAGGCTGTATTATAAATACTTGACACCATAGTGTAACTGGTTCCGTTATAGAAATAACGGAAATTCTGTTATTTTTACCCTCAATATTACCAATAAATCACGTATACATCCGTTTATTTTTCATTACGCAAATGGTATAATTGTTCGAAATGAAATAAAAATTACAAAATTTATCACAAATCATAAAAATTTCGATGCATCCGCCATTTTTTCTTTAAAATTAAATTTTAGAAAGTCCCTTGAATATTTACACGCCACAATTGTACTGGCAAAAAATAAAATATCTTTGAAACATTTATACTACAACATCCGTTTTTCGTTTCCGTTATTTTGATCGCTATCCATTAAAATTACGACACTGTCGTGATACCTAAAAATAAAATCGCTAGAATTTCGCGAGACTTTTAAAACGGGAAAAAGGTTGTGTTTAGATGGTTGTTTGCAATGTTTTTCCTTTGTATATACATGCAACAATGGGTTAAACGGTTTGTGTACTTATATGACTCGTCGCCCAAATCGTTATTCAGTCCACACTGCAACAAATGGTGAGTCAAGTTGACTCTCTTCGAAATAGGCTTTACGGAACTACTCACACTGAGTCAAATTAGCCTCCGTTAGAGTCAAATTCGACTTTACTGAATCGCACGTTTGACTCTGGCGGAGCCGAATTGACTCAATTTGTGTAGTTCCTTGGAGCCTATTTCGGAGAGAATCAATTTGACTCACCATTTTTTGCAGTATGTACTCTATACAAATGGCTTCCTAATATAACCGGAATTCCAGTTATATTCCTGCTACTCAGGGTGCAACTGAAGTTGAAAATCACCGGAGCAGGAGCAGGAGCCGGCGCTCAACCAAACTTGAAATTTCTGTAATGCGATGTAAAATCGTTTGGATTTACGCTTATTTTTTTACTAAATCGCGGCAATTTTTGCCTCGAAAATATCCGGCTTAAAAGTAAAACTACAAAACTTTAGTCCGAGAATGCAAGAGGTTTGAAGTTTAAAAGAAAATTTTGGTGTTTGCAGCTCCTTAGAATTTGTCCATAATTTCAAAATGAAATTGATTTGCAAACTTGAAACAACCGCTGTCAACAATAACAAAACATGACAGTAAACTGTGTTGCAGGGTAAAATTGGAGGTATGCCCCCGGCTCTGGCATAAAACCAACCTCCAGTTCCTGCTGCGGTTGAATTTCTGCCGAAGGTTTCGGCAATTGATTTTGGATAGTTTTACAAAAGGTCTGCCTCCAGCTCCGCTTTCGTCAGAAAATCAACCTCCTGCTCCTACTTCGAGTCCGTTACAATTTTGCCAGGGATTTGGGTAAAATCTCGGTAGCAAACGTTTTTCTATATTTTGTGGAAAGTTGCGCCTCCGAAGTTTAATCAGGAGGAAGTCGTGGCTTTAGAAGCTCTGGCCAAGTCAATGACGGAACGTTTTCTGCGGACTGCAATAGAATAAGCTTTAGCGTTGAGACTTAAACTTTTGTTTAATGTAAGGTTTAGGTTTAATATTTAGGCGTAGTGCCATTTGTACGTCTAGGTACATGCTTATACTACTGTTATAGCCCTGTTCTATACGTTGGCCGAAGCTCTTCTGGCCTATTTATGTACCATCAGCCCTCAATACACATGCAAAGAATAAAAACGGAAAAAAATTTATGTTACAAAGCTTTGCACATCGCCAAGCTACAGCCCGACATCTCCAAGCTATTCTCCGACGTCACCTAATTATAGCCCCACATCACCAAATTACAGCCCAACGTCGCCCAGTTACAGCCCAACATCACCGAGCTATTCGCCAACTTCTCCCAACTACAGCCCGAAATCTCCAAAATACAGTCCGACCTCGCCAAGTTATTCGCCGACATCGCCAAAATATTCACCCAACTCACCGAGTTACTCCCCGACCAGTCCCGCTTACTCACCGTCGACGCCCAAGTATTCACCAACGTCGCCCAGTTACTC
>JASANG010003535.1:0-11314 GCA_030248215.1 Enoplolaimus lenunculus
TTTTATATTAGTGTGCAAAAACTGCATTGTCCTGCACAATATCTCATGATATTTGGTAGAATTTTGGAATATCATATGATATTCGCATATGTGCCGCGGTATAATATCACATATTGCAAGCATTCTTCTAAAAAAACTAGTAGATACAAAACCGAAACCCCACTCCGACCGAACCCGGGTGTCAACAGTGGTATACACACACCGTTATATAAATAGTACTGAATTATTCAAGAATTCACCTTGTTTAACATATGTACATGATCAGAATTTACTCAACTGTCCAATACGTTTACAAAACACGACTACATTCGACACAAGGCTCAACTCTTCTAGTCTTAACGGAGATCGCATCATACGAGGTAATAATCGAGATATTATGTAGTCTCGATGAACGTTTGTAATACGGTAAAAAGTATTAAGTTTAAACCACACATAAGCGCGTAGCCTTTAATAGTTGGTCTGTAGTGGTCCTAACATCACAATTAATGAACCATGTAATGTTGGGTTACTGTTCACATAGGATATTGTGACTTCATATTTTAGATACGTTGAGCTTCTCGCTCGCGGGGCTGACAAGCTTTTTTCGTTTTTCACCCTGATAAACCCACACAGACCGCAAGTATTTATTCTGTCTCATCAATTTCAGCATTGGCTGGCATTCCGGTCGTTTGTAAAGCTCGTGATACTGTTCCACTAATCATATAAGATGTATTTTTAATAATCAGTTAGCTAGGCATTATTTATTTTTTGCAGAAATTATGGGAAGGTCCAAAATGAGAGTTTTCTAAATTATCTTAAGTGGATACGAGCGTATGAAGCGTTTAGTCCTCATTAACACTGTCATATTAGGTAGGAACCGGGAGTGGGTATGGTCTGGATCCTTACCGACTGTATACAGTTGTAATAGCGTAGATTTGGGAAGATTTTCGGAACCGATGTAAGGTCTGGACTGGTCAAAAACGGGGATTTTCGACCGATCCGAAGGCGGGTATGGTCTAGTTTCCGGTTGATCCTGGAACAGTGTTAACACGATTTAGACACTCCTACGGCTCGTGCGAGTCTATACAACGTTGTTTTCCGGTTTACTAGTAACACGCAAGTAATTAACACAAAATATTGAACACAAGCCCGTTAGTCCCGCTGATGCTAAAATTGCCAATTTTCCCTGTTTCCGATGATTATAGCTTTCGAACGAGGGCAATGCGGCCGAAAAGCACTACAGAAATTATGAGTATTGGGAAATTGCAATATGTAAGCGAAAAATGGACAAGATCCGCCAAACACAGCCTACGGGACCGCTACTTAAATCACGTCCGGGCACGATAATAATCGTAACACACAAATTACAAAAATAGCAAGTACACGTTTCCAAGGCCTAAAAATTACTATTTTCACCAAGTAAAATATGCTGATTCCGACTATATGCTTTTTATTACTCCGTCAAGGCGAGAATCATACGCGCTAGGCTTACCGAGAATAATCCTATATTTTACGTACAAGTTAGAAAAACATTTAAGCACATCCACTAGCTAAGCGATCACTATTCTACTGCTGAATGAATGAAAATCCCAAATAATAATGAAATCCACAGGATATGACAAATAAGACACAATTGGGGCAAAATTGGCAGAAATAGAGGTGCGAAATGGAATGAGCACCTTGAAATTAGTGGGAAATGGGGAGGAAAGGCCTGAAAACATGAAAATAAATGTATACAAGGTCACAAGAAATATGAATTGTAGAAACTGGCACAAAAGGGTCAAAGGGGAAAGAATTTGTAGAAATAGGAATGCGCAATGAACTGAGCGCATAGAATTTGGTCAGAAAATGGGGTTTTAGTACCTGAAAACATAATAAGACATATATGTAAAAATACGCGTACTTGACATAAGTGAAGTTGACAGAAATAGGACTAAGTTTGGTATGAATTTGGCAGAAAAGTTAAAGCACAATAGTTTTACAAATGAGCAAACAATATGGCAAGGCTAAAAAGATACCGGTTATGTATAAATCACGATACTAGGATCGAGACTGAGACGGCTAGAGTTCGCATGCCACAGAAACGACATAGCTAGGAGCTCAAGGGACGCCGAAGGTGGGCACCAGTGTGGCACAGAGTGCACACTGGGGCCCCACCCGACAACTGAATTAAACAGCTAAAACTTTTAAGTGATGGCTGTAATGGCTGTAAAGGTTATATATAATGGGGAAAAGTACTGTCGGAATAACCACGCTAAAATTGATAGAAATCTTTTAAATAGCGAACGCAAACGATAGGCGGATCCGCTTACGGGCATAATAAATGACAATAATTTCAGTTGCAATGCAACCACAACACACAAATGTCCCCCAGGCAGGGTGCAACCGGAATTCAAATTTATTTGAACCGGAATTTGAAAAATTGCCGGAAACGGAACCGAAACGGGAAAATGAAAATACATGCCACCGAAAAATTCATTTTAATTTTTTGCGATATTTGTGAAATAACGTTAGTTGGAGATAGGTATTAATTTTATGCTGATATTTAAATTTTTATACGTAATTGAAGGAAGCAAAATCTACCTTCCATGGTTTGTTTTCGGCAATTGTCAAGGTTTGCATTATTTGCACCTGTCTCTAAGTCCCAAAATTATTATTCCTAGTAGCCAAACTGCGCAAAATTTGATCAGATTCTACTTATGGCGAAACTATCGCGCGAAACCACTGTTTGCAAATATGTCAATTTGCTAAAATCTATCTACGCCACTTTATGGTGAAATCCCACATGTTACTAGCTAGCTACACCCAGAGTTGTTAAAAATTACGATCGAAGTTCATGTTGCGGTTCATTAACAGAGCGCCCTACCATTAAAACAGGAAGCTCGTCTCTCCAATCGTCGAGTATTTGTGGACATTTGTGCTGCCGGTTAGCATAAATACAGTATACTGCACTATACTGCATGTGCACATGTGGAGTTATGTTCTTTCTGGCTTTCTTATTTACGGATTTCAGAGTTTAATTTTATATTGAAATCGTTTAATGTAATTATGAAATGTTTCAATTTCCAGCATGGACTTGGACAATTTTTGGCTGTTTTTGCACTGTGGTTGTTTTATATTCGTTAACTATACTAACAGGCTTCGGGCACAACATCGATCATTATGAGGTACCACCTCAGGCTACTTTAGCGCCGCCAACAACAGGAAAGATTATGGTTAAAGGTAGGAACGTTTTGTTTTAGACGTTTTATGTTCAGTATATTATTGGTTCTCTAGTTTAATGCGGATGGTATTGGTAGTGTCACGGGGCCGGGGCCACACTGTGTAGTGGACAAGGCCAGAAAATAATTGGATCTTCAAAAGCTCAGATAGGTTTAGTGAGGTTTTTCGTATAATCTCTTGACGCTATTGCTTCCACATGAGTCCGTTGGGCATAAACAAAACTTCAACAGTCACAAATGTGCATCATTTTGAAACACTGGCCCCGGTCTGGCACCAACCCCGGTAAAAATCATAACCCCCTGACAGCTCTACTTGGTATATGTACATGTACCACAACTTTTTATGAAAGATAGGACATTGTCAGAACCAGAATTCTAAATTCAAAAATTACGTTCGTTAGGAGGTTGTTATTATGGCCAACAACTTTCAGTGCCGGAAACAAATTATGGTGTTATAATTGACGCCGGAAGCAGTGGATCACGCGTATTTTTGTATAAATGGCCTGCGCACGAAGAATCAGCGATACGATCAATTGCACCGGTGGAAGATGTATTTGGCAATGGTCTAGTCAAAAAGATTGAGCCAGGTATATAAGCCAGAGCAAATACGTGAATATAATACGTAGTTAGTTAACACCTACAAATAAGGTCTGGTGCCTTTCATACTTGTGATTCTAATTGCAGGTTTAATTGTAATCTTAATTCATAAGAATTTTTCTCTCCGTGTAAGAGAATAGAACAAAGTCTGAAAATTTCAAGTCTGGATCAAAGCAAAATAATGTAGGCAATAATGTTTCAGGGTTATCGTCAATGGCAGAAACGCCACATTTGGCAGGCGATTACATATATCCATTGATTGAATTTGCTGAAATGAACATTCCTGCTGAACAGCATAAATAGACGCCGTTGTTTGTATACGCGACTGCTGGGTTACGATTGCTGCCAGAAGTGTAACAGTTACTGTTGTCTTAAATTGTAAAAACATGAAGCTTCGTAGAAAACAGTTTTAGAGTGACAGTCAAGGTTCGACCGTAAGTTCCTGTTTTGGATTTGTAGGTTCCGGTTTTGTTTTCGTGATTACAGTCCAGATCCAAAATTTTTAGTTTTGCTGTCTTTTGCAACCTCATTCTGTAAAATAGCTGCCTTTACGTAGTACTCATGTTTAGTGGAGCGTGGCATGATTAAATATGAGTTTGTCAGTTTTTTTGGTGTCAATAATTTTGTTGATGAGAGTTTTTATCTTTTATAAAAGTGATTCCTGTCAGTAACGTAAGCTTTAAAATAATTGGGCTGTATTAGCAGAATCCAAGCATATGCTTTATGTCTGGTTCATAGCAGTTATATGTAGAACAAGAAATAACAATGCAACGGATCTCTGAAGTCCGCATATTCTATTCAACGTTTCCTATAAATATCTGTCTGCTTTAGGGTGTAATATCTTTTTCTAAAGTGCTGCATGGCTTTTGTTCTGATAATTTATTGGGGTATTTGTCAGTGGTCGGGTATGTTTGGGTTCAGCTGGATAAATTACAGTAAAGACAGTGGTGGGTCAAAAGTTGTAGTATGTCAATGTATCAAGAAATTGGTAGATACGTATCTGCATACAAATTGTTCAGATTCTTCGCCATTTAATACACGCAAGTAACGTATCCAGTGGACTTGTTACTTGTATATATGTACGAATATAACAAAATAATACTGCGGTGATCTTTTGAATGTATTCGAATCGATTTAATGTTGATTGATTATTTTTAAATTTTCAGACAAAGTTTGGCAATTGTGGCAGCACTTCGCGTACAGCTGTTTAATAGGTCATCACTATTTGTTCATCCTGAAAATATAGGTGTCATTTCTGGCAAATGGGAAGGCATTTATTCTTGGATCGCAGTCAATTATGCATTGAATAATTTTGGAAACAAAGATGCAATTAATGATCCTGGTTAGTTTAGTTAATAATTTAGGTAACGTGAAAATGAAATTTCTATTTTAGTGTTTACATTTGTATATAGTTAATATCTATTGTGTATATTTGTATTTGAATATTAAGATTTAGCAGTTATTTAATGGAAGTTTTAAATGATTTTTGCAATTATTAATTTTTACGTGGATTTTCATTTTTAACGCGAA
Organism: Enoplolaimus lenunculus; assembly: GCA_030248215.1. Lineage (NCBI taxonomy): Eukaryota > Metazoa > Nematoda > Enoplea > Enoplida > Thoracostomopsidae > Enoplolaimus > Enoplolaimus lenunculus. Next base: position 5,328 of record JASANG010003535.1, read on the forward strand.
ATCATTTTGTTTATATTTTCAGTTCCTGATTATTCCGGGCTGAAACGCCGCGAAACGGTGGGAATGATTGATTTGGGCGGTGGTTCGCTGCAAATTGCGTACGAGATACCAATGGAAATTAAAATAAACGATGAGGTAGATTTTAACGATCAAACAGTCAATTTATGTCGTCCGGAATATTTCTATTGTTTGGAAATGTGAATTTTTATCTGTTTCGGGTATTTTGCGATCCGTTTACAGCATGTTGGTTGCTCATGCTGAACTGTGCCAAGTTTTATAGAGTTATTTGCCGATTGCGAGATTATGGTTTTGATTAACAATGATGCTTAGTGCTACTTTTATATATCAACGTCTGATCTAGCTCAGAATGGTTGATTTTATTTTTCTATTATTCTTTCGTGCCGCAAAGACCAACCAGGCTTCAAGGAGAAAGTAATTTATTACAGTTTGCATTCTTTTGAGGAATTGAATTTGCTTTAAAGTGTTATATATTACTTGTTTGTAGTATTACTTTATCATTAGGTTATATTTTTTGTGTATTTTAGCACTCGAATCTCGTTTCGTACGTTAATTTGGGAAAATTTGATGGCGATAGAACGTACCTTTATCGTTTGTACGTGGTAACTTTTTTGGGTTTCGGAGCCAACGCAGCAATCGACAGGTACGAAGAAATGCTTCGCAATAAACACTTGAACAAGCTGATCGCAAATTCAACCAGCACTGTGGAAAATTCAGTCAGGTTTGTTCGTTAGTTCGTTAGAGCAGGGTATGATAAGTTTGCGTGCCTGCCGTAGTAGATAAAAAGGTTGCACTACTCTTTAATGTGGCCCGGCATACCAAACGTATTGATATATTTCGATTATTTTTATTTCATCGTACGTATTGCGCAAGCTTAACAGTTTCACATAAGCATAACCTGAAGTAAATGTAGAGATTCATGTTGGAATATACTTTTTTGAGGGTGGTGACAAATTCACAGCGTGAAAGAATTCTATTTTTCATTGGTGTTTAATTAATTATTTATGAAACATAAAATATTGTTGTATGCGTTTGTCGTTTATGTAATGTGTAATCTTAAAATCAGAAGGTTGCCTTTGTTTCTTGTAACTTTATACATTCTCAAAAAGAGGTCATCCCAACTGAACAGTTTTAGCGAAACCTACGTTATATCAATTATAATTGTAGAATCAGTTCTGAATGCAATATTATGAATTGTTGTAGACCGTCAGTGAACATAATTCATGATCCTTGCTTGCCGTTTCAACAACACGAGAATCTCTATTCGGAAAAGTTGTCTCCAGCACAAATAGAATTGATGGAAACAAATCAAAGCGTCTTTCCTTATTCGTTGCTTGCTACCAGGCTGGGTATGGGTGACTTTAAGGTTAGTCAACGTTTGTTCTTAAATTCTAGTGACGAGATGTACCGGTGTCATAAGTTTTACCAATTCCCATATCGATTTTTATTTTGAAAATTTGCAAACGTCGATGTACCGAGACCAATTTTGCTACGTATAAATTAAAGAACTGTTTGGGTTAGTACATTAAACGCGAAGATTTGTAGAATAAGGATTAACAAAAATAAGCGATTATAGTAGCATGAGAGACTGCTAAGTGCAAAAAGTATTGTCAAAGAATTGAAAGTTTCTTTCATTCCCAATGCCGATACCCATTGCAACTGCCGATTATAACGGTGACCCTAATTACTTTGTTGGCATATCATTTTAAAATTCGGTATCAAATTTTAGTAAATACTAGTAAACAGAATTGTACATTTATGCAACTTTCGTAATGAAATTTGGACGTACATTTCCTGAATATAGGATACTGTATACAATGGACAGTTTAATGTTCTAATTTGGATATAAAGTCACCTTTGCGGTGCCATATTCGTCAAATAAATAACTGCACTAAGCATTCTAATATACACGGATATGATAGGCACTTTTATTAAAACTGTTGTATATATTCGTTAAAAATGATCGAATATATAGAAAGACAATGTATTCTGTATATTGAGTACTGCTGTCGAAAAACATGACATGTCGACCTTTTAGTTTTCTTTATTCTATATAAAGAATTGTCAAATATATAACGAACTTCACATAAAGACATATCTCTATGCAGAAACAGAGCCTCAATTACGTATGAGGGGTGTTCCAGTTTTAACATAAAGATATATCCAGATGGTATAAAATGTTCACGTTTTGGTTATTGCTTCATGTTTTATTGTTCTGCTTGATGCGATATATTTTTTAATTTCGAATATAATATATTGCGCGAAAATGAACTCGTTGTAAATTTGCTTTTAGGCTTGCAAATCTCAACTATTTAAATTGCTCAACAAAACCGTGACATGCGCTATTAGTCCATGCTCAATGAATGGCGTTCATGAGCCGTATATGAAAGCAAAACTTAGCCTCTATTTTTACGGGTTCTCAGAGTTGTGGTACAATTCAGAAGACATCTTAGGCATCGGTGGTTTGTATGATTACTCCAAATTCAACCACAAAAATCAGGTTTGTTTGCTTGTTTGTTTTTATGTTTGTTTGTTTGGTTGTTTCAGATAGGCTCAGGATCTTAGTTTTGATCAGCCGTACGCTATTATAATTAAGTTTATGGTGCGACTGTGTATACAGTTCCTACCAAATAGTCGAAATTCGGCACCGGACTACTGATTAAACGGGTAAAATTAATCGGAATTTGTCGTCTATAGGACATTTGAAATTAAATAATATGGTTAACAATGACAAATAACTACTTTTTCCGAATTACTGGTTGTCAACAATACAAGCATGGGTCCACGAAAAAGTAGCCAACTGACTTTATTTCTGTGTACATTATTTAAAATACGCGCGAATAACTTCATCTCGCACGTTAAAAAGTAGCCAACCGTATCAAAAATGCACTTTTTCTCGAAATTCGTAAATTATCATTTAGCTACTTTTTTTCGCGGAACCCTTCATTATTTGTTTGAAAAAGTTTTCTTTTTACAAGCTCTCACTGTTTTCAAATCTTGGGTTGAAGTATTCATTTTGAAGTTATGTGACTCATTGAATTTATGAACTCATTAACTGAGATTCGCGGTGTTGAATTTGACACACATTTGTCAGGTGGAATTTCATAATTTCGTCAGACTAAAATTTTAGTAATTTTGTCAAGTTGAATTTAGGAATTTTGTCAAACACCATGGAATGAGACGCTACAAAAATTTCGTGACGGTGAATATCCAAAAGCAGATTACGATCGCTTAAAGCATCAGTGCATTAAAAGCGCGTGGATGTCAATTGTTTTACATAGCGGCTTTGGGTTTTCACATAATTCGAAGAAAATCACAACGGTGTCTCGACTGAACGGCGGTGAAGTACAGTGGACACTAGGGGCGTTACTTTTGCGGTTACGCGATCCAGAACTGATTAGGTAGGTAGGTAGGTAGGTCATTTGAAGCTTGATGTCCGACATATTTCGTAGAGTAACTGATAGAATAACTCTAGTAAGTGCAATCCGTATTGCGTTTCAAATCGCGTTGCCAATTTTGAGACTCACAGCTTCGCAATTGGCTTGTTTTTAAAACTTGTGACAAACTGGTTCCAGGCGCTATACTACGGCTTTTTGCTTCAAATGTGTAGCTGTTCTTTTTTCAGATCACTTGAATTACGTGCGTTAAATGCGTCGTTAACACAAGCGGAAGTCATACAAAACATTGCACTTAGTGGTTATACCCGGTCTACTTCAAAACCTATGGTGGTGTTTTTTGCATTTGTTGTGGCGTTTTTTGTTCTCGCCGCTTTTGGATTTGGTCTCAAGGCATACCGCACTCGGCGGAGATATCGACATCAAAGGCGTACTGCAACCGCAACTACTCGTAATAAACGTTTTTCAGATTTCAAATACGTATTTTGAGCTGACATTGGCCCTTCAAAATGTACGCTGGAGTACTCTGTTTTGGGTATAATTATCAAAATGACGCGAATTATAGTATCAATTATTGTGCAGTTGATCGATCTCGCATTTTTAATAGCGCACTTACGTTAAGTAAATACTTAAGTCACCGAACGTGTTTGTCCTGGTTTAGACTATTAACCGTTCTCGCATTCTTACATTTAGTCAAATTAAAATTGTATACTCTAAGTACTACCTTGGCATGCATTAAAACTATGAGCGATCTGTAGTACAGCACACGCTCAAAATTGGCATATATTTGGTTTTTGCTAAAAGTTAAATATTAACTTAAGTCATTGACTTAAGCAAATACTTATGTCTGAATTTTTCAGGGTTGAGGGACAAAATACTGGTTTAATGGAGTTCATTTTGCAGATGATGGCAATACTTTCAGTGAAGACGCACGATTGATATGAAGCCAAATTTATCACTGAACCAAGACAGCGTCGAAAGATATAAAATGACTGGATGGGGTCGCGTATGCCGTGGGCGCTCCCAGAAGTTATTAACGGCATCGGTTACAACTCATTGCTTGCCGTTGTTTTGGCAGTACTGTGATCGGTGGAGTTTTTCAGAAATATGGGTCTTCAATTTTTGTGGGCTGTAAAGTTCGAAATGAAAGACTGGTGCAACATTTTACCGATTGTGATTGTTTGTGACGGTTGAACTGTACCGTTGATGGTAGACGTTATCAAAATGAACATTAAATTCTGATATATATATATATATATATATATATATATATATATATATATATATATATATATATATATATATATATATATACAACGTTATGCTCGGCAATGTTTTATCTTGGGTGGTGATAATTACAAACTCTAGTCTGATTAATTTATTTGGAGTTGTGCAATATTTTGTTATCAACAGGTTTCGGAGATTTGTACCTCTGGGCAGTATTATGGTGTATAAGATAAACTGCTTTGGGATTCCGGGATACCAAATTACTCGTGGGTCGTAAAAATATTGTAACATTGGTGGTGAATGTTAGCACTGATAAAAATTGTTTCATTTTATAACCCATGTAAAGATCGGCGGCGGAACGTTTTTGCGGAACTGCAATAGAGCAAGCTGAAGCTTTCGACTAACTTTTTGCTTAGGCTTTGGTTATAAGCTCATTCTTATGCTTGCGCTTAGGAATATGCTTATACTACTGTTACGGCCCTGTTCTATGCATTGGCCCATTTTTACTAGTTTTATTTGCCTACGTTTACGACACAGTTATTTTAAACTGAGTGCGAGCGACAAGTTCACTCTAATTCAACACTGTTACTGCATACTGCTCGTACAGCGAGTGTAATATGGTTCAAATGATAGAAAATTATAGGTCTTGAGATAGCTCACCATATCTAGCAGCAGAGTGCAACTGGTGGTCTGCCTTCGGATTCAACATTAGAATCTTCACGTACCCAGTCTTGCTTCGTCTCCGATCCCGACTTCGGCAAACTTTTGTTTTCCTTCAGCCTCGGCTTTGATATATACCTTTGATTGCTCTCTGTCTAGCAGTTAGCATTGAACCACATAACTATCAATGGACTCGAAGATTGGTTTGAGTTGCAGCCGTATTCTGAACTATGCTACAGCCAAGGGTGTAACCAGGATTTCATTTTGGGAGGATGTCAATAACACTCCGATTGAATTGAATGCCAATCGCCATTTGTGACATTTGTCCAGTGGTTTTACGGACGTTTTCAGCTGCCAACGCAAGCACTACCTTCTGAATTTTAATTAAACATAACCTTTATCATGTCCAAAATTTTGGCTTTACCTTTGAAAGGTATGGCATAAATGTATGTTTTTTGGTTTCTGGGAACAAACAAGTGATTGTAAACCCTCAAAAACTACCTTTTCTATCAACTCGTGAGAAATTTGGCCCATGTATAGAACAGGGCAGATCGTTTTCCGGAAGGGCTGTAATAGAGTCAGTTTAAGCTTTACACTAACTTTTTTGCTTAGGCTTAGGAATTTTCTTACAGTAATGTTCTGGCCCTGTTCTATACATGAGCCGAAATTTCAAGGCACATAAATGTC
>JASANG010000642.1:0-11294 GCA_030248215.1 Enoplolaimus lenunculus
TTTGGACAAGGTTTTTTTGGAGAATTATCAGTGTTTAAGACGATAGCAGAATCGTGGAAAATTTGTTCAAACAGCTGGAAACAGAAATTAACACAAGTTAGAAGAGAATAATGGTGACTTAACAGGGACGTGTAGAGAAACTTTAGAACGTCATCAACATCTGCAAGTATTCCTGGGGAGAACATGTGGATAAGAGCATAATTAATGAAATAATTACACCTAATTTTGGTTAGGTGGAGTATTGAAAATCTAAGTTTTAAAGCGCCTGGTGTAGATGACATTCAGCCAAGACTTTTAGAAGTGGATATTGATATACTTATACCGATACTTATTAAGGTATACAAAGCATTGCTGATAAAAGGATATATACCAAGATTATGGAGAGAAGCCATAGTTATCTTTCTACCGAAACCTTGAAAAGAGCACTATACAGAAGTTAAAAGCTTTAGGCCCATCTGTCTTACATCTTTTCTGTTAAAAGGCCTTGGAAGATTAGTCGACAGATGGGTAAGAAAACATATTGGAAATAACGTGCATAGAAACCAACGTGCATATCAAAGGGGAAAAGTACAACGACAGTGTTGAGCAATTTAATTGCACAAGTAGAAGATAATATGGAAAGAATAAACACACGGTTTGTGTCTATAGAAATAGGGGGCGCTTTTAATAGTACAAATTTAGATTCTTATAAAACGACTTTTGAGACTTTCAAGCTAAATTGTGTAATTAGTAATTGGCTCATCGAACTATTGAGTAATACATGGGCGACAGCGGAGCTAGGCGTTGATACAGTTAGATATAGAATAGTCAGAGGTAGTCCACAAGAGGAGTATTGTCGCCGCTTTAGTTTATGTTCAAGTATACTCAGACGATGTAGTTATAGCTAGTAGTAGTGGAAATGAAACAATAGCAGCAAGAAAAGTCCAAATGACAACATCTATCAGTGGTGTGCAAAAAGAGGGTTAACTATAAATCCCAGTAAATGCAATGCTGTGATATTCTCTAAGAAAAGGAATTTAGACACAATCTTTGAAGTCCGATTGGCAAATACAAATATAATGGTTGAAAGATCTGTCAAGTACATGGTGGTACAGACTTAAAACTTATGCAAAGAAAGTTAACATGATATCGAAAATGGCTTGTCTGATGATAACAGGAGCCGTAGCCAACTGCGACTATAGCTGGCTTCTGCATGGTGGGGGGCAGCACTTTTGAAAAGTGCATCCCCCCGGCGAAAATTTTGTCGCCCGGAAAGGCCCCCTGCAATTTTTTGCTCGGAGCCCCCAGGACTTTTGTAAGCCAAAAATTTTCAATGTTAAAACATAAAGACCTGGACTTTTTTGAGGCGGACATTCGGCAAAATGTGATTTCATATTACGCTGAGTACTCATAATTTTTTAATAGCGTTACAAATACCGGTAGTAACTGGTACAATTCAATAATGAACTGAAAATCACAATTATATAAAGACCGTTTCAGGGCATACATCATTCGAAAGTACCTTGCAGCAACCAGTTCAACCCGCCTGGCCTTATGATAAACCGAAACTGTGACTAATATATAAAATATATGTTAATCACAGTTTCAATTATAGATTATCTATATTTATATAATTGTGCTTCTTTCAACTTCTGGTAAAGTTGTCAGTAATATTAGTTAAAATTATTGTTATTATCGTTTGCGGAGAATTTTTGTCATGTTGAGCGATGAGTAATATTGAGTTGAGTTGGAGACACGATCTCAATAAAAAATGGTCCAAAAAGTCGGCTTGCAAAATTTTAAGCCTGCCAAGGACCCCCCAGATCAGTCTGCGGCCCCCAGGAAAACTGCCCCCAGCAAAATTAGCTGCCCCCAGGAAACTTCTGGGGGCCCCAGGAAACGCCCCCCGGCGGAAATTTTCAAGCTGTGGAGAAGCCAGATAAGTATAGAAACGATTTTAGATCTGCTTCCAATCGATCTTGAAATAATGAAAGAAGCAATTACAGAATTAAATAGAATTAATAAATTATCACAAGTCGATAGTCTTTAGTATTAAAGGACGTCGAGATTATTCTTTTGTGACCAATCAACTTGAGATACTCAGTCTTCCTTCAGATAGTTTCCTTAGACATTTTCATGATTAGTCGATCACTAACAGAGTACGTCTCAGTCTTTCAAACAGGAATCTTTGCGGTCAAAATATGCGCTGAAAAGCTAACAGAAAGAAATACTGCTGGAAAAAGGATACTTAATATCAGATAGTCAAGTAGCATTGAAAGCTTTACATGAATGTCGATTAGCAGTCAAAGGACTTTCAGAATTCAATGAGGTTTTATTAGTGTGGGTACCGGGTCATTCTAATATAACCGGTAATGATTTAGCGGATGAATAAGCAAGACGTGGGTCATATAGAAGATTTATAGAACCAGAACCGGCACTTCCAATATGTATGCGTGAAGTTCGGTGAAGAGTCACAGCAGGATGCACAGGAAATTTATATATAGATGGATAAATCATAAAATTTGTAAATTCACAAGATCGATAATCAAGGTACCAAACACTAGAAGAAGCAGATTTCCATTAAGGACTAACAAAGACAAACTTAGACAACGTGTTCAAATTCTATCGGGACACGGTTGCTTAGGTTATCATCTCTCTCGAATGAAGGTAGTTCAAAATCAACAAATTGTTCAGAATGTAATGTAAGTGAGACTGCTGAGCACCTTTTGTGCTGGGAAAAACGTGAGCAATTTTTTGGTAGGAAAATATAAGCTATTAGAGACATAAGCTCCCTTAACATGAAAATTTATCAGTTTGTTATTGATACAGAAAGAATGAAGTTAAATATACGTAGATTAATACGTTAAGCATTTAAGATTTTAGGATGTCGCAATGGGCAATCTTCTAATTTGTCTACGCGAGCGCTTAATGTTGCGTTATATCCTCACTCTATCTTATCTATCTATCTATCTATCAATCTTTTCAGTAATACCATGGAACTTTCCAGTTGAAAACGTCAGACGTCAGCGATTACAGCGCGCAATTTATAAAATTTCGTCAAAATATACCTTTTGCAGTTGAACTGCACAAGAAAAACTTTTTTCGTTATGAAATTGCTATATCCGCTACTGGATATATATACTTTTCAATGGTTAAGATTAACCTAGTAATTAGGATTTCGCCGCCAACGACGTGCAGTCCTCAACTTCTGCAGTAGTTCCAAAACGATTGTTCTAATACTTGGTATTAAGCATTGATATTGTTGGCGTTTTTTCGTTATTGCTAGGCGAACAAGTGGTTACAGTGGAAGTAAATTTGGAACCAACCCGTCTCGCGGATGCGAAGATAGGCGAGATATAAAATCGAAGGAGTTTCAAGAGGAAGCAAGGCGGTCCCTAGTGGCGGTAACGTTATTGCTTGCGTGTATTTTTTCGAAAGTTTAAGTTTTAGTTAGACTTGGAGTTAAATGGCACCTATATATGTAGTAGACAGCAAAATGTCAGCTCTCAAAAATCCGTTCTTCCGTAATTTATGTTGTCATTATATATGCTCACTACTCAGCATATATTTAAAGTTGTGCAAACTCCAGATTCTATACAGTTTGTTTATGTTTGAGAACTTCACTCTAATTCCAATTCGTCCATGGGAAATATATGTATTTTTACTGTAAATATTGTTATATTCTTCATTGTACGATCTGGTTGGCATATTGTTGCGGTAGAAAACTTGCTATCCAGTTTCTATATTCAGAAAAGGTTTACATCCGTTCAAACCCTACTACACCATTCTGGGAACAATTTTTCGATACATACCTATATGCTTTGTTTTAGTTTTTGAACGAAGGTGGAGACGGAAACAAATTGAATTACACAGAAGATAGCTTGCGAACTGTTACTCAACAGATTTCCGCAAACTTCTAGATGTAAGCGATAAATTGTATTTATCAAATTTGTTTCATGATTGAATTAGACTATTGGATTTACTGTTGCTAGACACGATTATGTATGGATGCCGGGCGGCTTGTTATATGTATTAACGACAACTCTTCGCTGTTGAATTCAAAAGTTGTTTTATAGCACTCGGTAACCTATGTGTACGTACGTTCGTATGTGATTTTGTGAATTCGCTGCAACTATAAGCCATAACCGTTCTTGCATGACCTAAGTGCTAAACACGCTACTCAAAAAGTAACTGTATATTTCAGCACCTATATACATTTTTCGATCCATCATACCGAATTGAAACAAAAACTTTGGTAGATGATGTTCCAAGAATTTTTAGGTACGTGTAGAGCTCTGTCGCACTTGGGATAAGGTATTAGCTTGTGCCGCATGAATCTGACGTAAACAATTAGTATCCAGCGAAAATCGTTATTATAGTTGCTGGCGTAGTTTTCTGTGAATATTATTTTTTGATATGAGACAACTGGCGTAAAGCTGTTAAAGGTATATCTTTGCTTCTTAAAAATTCGTATTTGTTCAAATACAGGCACTAGATCTTTAAGAACTATAGCAACCATGCTGTATTCAGGATTTGTTTTAAATATTTTGCAAGCGTATGTATGTTAGTCGGTTTAATTTACATTTTAGAAACCTAGGATACCCGTTTGAAATAAAGAAATCGAGTATTCAAGCTGTTGGGCACTCTTGGCCCATTCTATTAGCTGCACTTCGTTGGCTTATTGACGTCATCAGGGTAATGTAGCAGTGGTTTTTTTTGTAATCACTGTTACCAATCGTCGTATAGCTGCACTATTTTTGGCCATTGTTTTTTCCGCTTTAGAATTTCTTAAACATGGTCCCTGTTTTGACAATTTGTTAATTAACGCACAGCTAGGCAAAAAGGGGGTAGAAATTTCTAAACGGAATATCCCTGTATGTGGCGCTTACCTTGTGTTTTTATTTAAAGCGGGAAGAATTTAGGCCTCTTGACCGTAATTAACTTGTCTAGAGGAGGTAATGAGGTTCGAAAGCATTTATCTTTTTACGATGCTAAACGAGGTTGGGTTGCAGATGCGTTGCCTTATCACTTAGGGTAAACTTAAAATTCGAGGAAATAATCAGGGGAATAATTAGTACTGTTTAATTGTTAATTAGCTAGCAGCTAACTAATTATTTTTCGTGTTAGTAAGATTCGTGCAGTAATTTATGAGATTTGCATCAAACAAGCTGACGGACGTACATTATTTACACCATGATCCCAAAACATTAACTGCTTCGCAAGACTCGTAGGTTATCTTAGAACATCTAAGTTTTAGAACTTAAAAACTGTTTCTGACTATTCGGTACAGACATTATGGATTTCAGGCAAAATTTATTGTTAACATTTATTCAGAACAGTTTTAAATGGATTTATTTAGTTTTTCTTTTTAGTATGCTGTGCAGTTGGAAATTCGAATTGTGTTATTTCCGAACGATTTCGAGCAAAAAGAAACTCTTGGGGAAGATGAGTTGCCTCAGTCGCATGTTAGTTTAACAAAGGTTATTAATTTAAGTAGTCTAATGAAGGTTGTATAAACACATTCTTAAACAAATCTAATCAGTTTATGAACTGCTGGTGGTTGCATCTCATCGATTGCAATTATGTTTCGATGAATTTTTGTTTACATGAAATTTATTTCTAATATTGAGGGATATTGGCTTGTATAACTGATTCAATACTCTGTTGCTTTTTTCAGATATTGTTTAATTATCATACACTGTCGTATTGCAGTGATCAGGGCGATGAATTTCCTATCGAGTACTTGACGAAAAATCGTACGTGTTTTTACTGAAATACGTCTTCTCTTTAGATTGAGGTGTATAATTTATTTATAAGAATGCTTATATAACTGGCTTGTAAGGTTGTACATAGTCATGTAGTGCTTCTTGGATTTATTATGTTAATTATCGTTTGCGCATGAACGCATCCTAAAAAATTGAAAATGTTCTAATGCTTGATTCTTTTGTGTTAAACATTTATTTTGCACTCGAATTTATTTCACATGTGCAACTTTTGTTGCGGTTTGCTTTTGTAGTTTTTTCGGAAGAACGTGGCCTCAAAGCGATGGAATTGGAACACGAACGTCTTGATAAAATTCTCGCTGGTTATCGGGGTGAAAAGGTATAGTAGTAGTAGTAGTAGTAGTAGTAGTAGTAGTAGTAGTAGTAGTAGTAGTAGTAGTAGTAGTAGTAGTAGTAGTAGTAGTAGTAGTAGTAGTAGTAGTAGTAGTAGTAGTAGTAGTAGTAGTAGTAGTAGTAGTAGTAGTAGTAGTAGTAGTAGTAGTAGTAGTAGTAGTAGTAGTAGTAGTAGTAGTAGCAGTAGTTGTAGTAGTAGTAAAGGTTATGTTAGATTATGACGTTGATGTTGTAAGGTGTGGCAACATTTGTGCAGTGAAGGATAAATAATAATTCTAACAGTCACCTACTTGCAGTCTGTAGTATAGATGATGTAACAGAAATGGTCTCCAAGATGTTAGCATCTTTGCCAGACGGTGAAAGGAAAGGCTGGTACAATGATTTGTATCCAAATTATTGCGTGCTTTAATAACTTAGTGAACATTCGCTTGATGTGTAGCGGTTTCAGTCCGAAGACTGTGTGCAGCGAGAACAGCGTGAGCTACTTAAATCACAGCTGTTAGATATTGATTCAAAGCACGAAGCTTTGCTTGCATTTTATGATAAACAAACGCGAGATCTGGCAGCAGCTCGTGAGCAAAAAACTGAAGTTGCGAAACAAAACGAGGAAATTCGGAAATCCATTGAGGATAAGCGCGAGAAGATTGCTCAGCAACCCATGTCGTCAAACGAAGTTCAAGAGTTAGCATTCGAAAAGCAACAGGTGAGTGATTTTCTATAGCTATCGGTATCGGATGCAAGACAAAGAAATGTTCTTTCGGTTTGCCATCCGGTGTAAATTAAATACCCAGCTTTATTTTTAAAACCCGATGTTTTTTGGACGTCAGTTGTTACTGGACAGCGTAATGTGTTGCTTTTATAGCTGTTCAGAAAACAGTGTATTTGTTAACTTTGACTCTGAGAAGCTGTTAGTTTCAAAACGTTTTTACATATATAACAAAACAATATTCAAATGCTGCGTGAAATTTTGTTTGACTCACAGACGCTACATGTTTAGTTGCAAAATACTGTCACTATCATCATCTGAAATGTTCCGAATAATAATTGAAATTTCGTGCTTAAGCTTGCAAATGAAGTTGATACGCTAAAAAAGAAGAATGACACTTGCGAAGACAAGATTTGGAAGGTTCAAATGGATATTAGCAAAAAAGGACAAGAGGTTTGTTTGGACGTGGCATTTTTTCTTCGCGGACTAATATAAATAGCTAATATGCGGTATGCTGTAGTAGTTATTGCAAGCGTGTTTAGATAAATCGTGTTTGGGTTCTTGCTACAGAATACAAAAATTTAAAAGTAATAGGGTATAAAATTTATAATATTACGACAGTTTGAATAATAATAATAATACTAATAATAGTAATAATAATAATAATAATAATAGTAATAATAATAATAACTAACAATAATAATAATAATTTTAATAATGATATGTCAACTATTGGAAAGAATCAATCACCCAAGTTGTTAGCGTAATCTTCAATTTAGAGACCAGTTTCGAAACGAAAAGTTTTTGATTGTAATGTGTATCTGAAATCATTTCAGATAAATATCGAGTGGTCGGATTTCGTTGTTACGCTAAAAAAATTAGCAGCTGAATTGCTGCCGGAAGGTTCGAAATTGCCGTTTGATCTTGAAATTATGAATCCTACTGAGCCAGTATTTACCAATGAAGATTATCCAGCCTTGCAGGTTCGCAGAGAAATTTCTGAATTTACTTATCACGATTTGACATAATAAAAAAAATAACTACGAGTCTTGCGAAGCAGTTAATGTTTTGGGATCATGGTGTAAATAATGTACGTCCGTCAGCTTGTTTGATGCAAATCTCATAAATTACTGCACGAATCTACTAACACGAAAATAATTAGTTAGCTGCTAGCTAATTAACAATTAACAGTATAATTATTCCCTTATTATTTCTCAATTTTAAGTTTACTAAGTGATAGGCAACCATCTGCAACCCAACCTCGTTTAGCATCGTAAAAAGATAAATGCTTTCGAACCTCATTACCTACTCTAGACAAGTTAATTACGGTCAAGAGGCCTAAATTCTTCCCGCTTTAAATAAAACACAAGGAAGCGCCACATACAGGGATATTCCGTTTAAAATTCTACCCCCTTTTTGCCTAGCTGTGCGTTAATTAACAAATTTCAAAACAGGACCATGTTTAAGAAATTCTAACGGAAAAAACAATGGCCAAAATAGTGCAGCTATACACATTGGAACAGTATTACAAAAAAACCACTGCTACATTACCCTATGACGTAATAAGCCAACAAGTCAGCTAATAGAATGGGCCAAGTGCCCAACAGCTTAATACTCATTTCTTTATTTCAAACGGGATCCTAGGTTTCTAAAATGTAAATTAAACCGACTAACAACATACGCTTGCAAAATATTTAAAACAAATCCTGAATACAGCATGGTTGCTATAGTTCTTAAAATCTAGTGCCTGTATTTGAACAAATACGAATTTTTAAGAGCAAAGATATACCTTTACAGCTTTACGCCAGTTGTCTCATATCAAAAAATAATATTCACAGAAAACTACGCCAGCAACTATAATAACGATTTTCGCTGGATACTAATTGTTTACGTCAGATTCATGCGGCACAAGCTAATACCTTATCCCAAGTGCGACAGAGCTCTACACGTACCTAAAAATTCTTGGAACATCATCTACCAAAGTTTTTGTTTCAATTCGGTATGATGGATCGAAAAATGTATATAGGTGCTGAAATATACAGTTACTTTTTGAGTAGCGTGTTTAGCACTTAGGTCATGCAAGAACGGTTATGGCTTATAGTTGCAGCGAATTACAAAATCACATACGAACGTACGTACACATAGGTTACCGAGTGCTATAAAACAACTTTTGAATTCAACAGCGAAGAGTTGTCGTTAATACATATAACAAGCCGCCCGGCATCCATACATAATCGTGTCTAGCAACAGTAAATCCAATAGTCTAATTCAATCATGAAACAAATTTGATAAATACAATTTATCGCTTACATCTAGAAGTTTGCGGAAATCTGTTGACGTAACAGTTCGCAAGCTATCTTCTGTGTAATTCAATTTGTTTCCGTCTCCACCTTCGTTCAAAAACTAAAACAAAGCATATAGGTATGTATCGAAAAATTGTTCCCAGAATGGTGTAGTAGGGTTTGAACGGATGTAAACCTTTTCTGAATATAGAAACTGGATAGCAAGTTTTCTACCGCAACAATATGCCAACCAGATCGTACAATGAAGAATATAACAATATTTACAGTAAAAATACATATATTTCCCATGGACGAATTGGAATTAGAGTGAAGTTCTCAAACATAAGCAAACTGTATAGAATCTGGAGTTTGCACAACTTTAAATATATGCTGAGTAGTGAGCATATATAATGACAACATAAATTACGGAAGAACGGATTTTTGAGAGCTGACATTTTGCTGTCTACTACATATATAGGTGCCATTTAACTCCAAGTCTAACTAAAACTTAAACTTTCGAAAAAATACACGCAAGCAATAACGTTACCGCCACTAGGGACCGCCTTGCTTCCTCTTGAAACTCCTTCGATTTTATATCTCGCCTATCTTCGCATCCGCGAGACGGGTTGGTTCCAAATTTACTTCCACTGTAACCACTTGTTCGCCTAGCAATAACGAAAAAACGCCAACAATATCAATGCTTAATACCAAGTATTAGAACAATCGTTTTGGAACTACTGCAGAAGTTGAGGACTGCACGTCGTTGGCGGCGAAATCCTAATTACTAGGTTAATCTTAACCATTGAAAAGTACATATATATCCAGTTAGCGGATATAGCAATTTCATAACGAAAAAAGTTTTTCTTGTGCAGTTCAACTGCAAAAGGTATATTTTGACGAAATTTTATAAATTGCGCGCTGTAATCGCTGACGTCTGACGTTTTCAACTGGAAAGTTCCATGGTATTACTGAAAAGATTGATAGATAGATAGATAGATAAGATAGAGTGAGGATATAACGCAACATTAAGCGCTCGCGTAGACAAATTAGAAGATTGCCCATTGCGACATCCTAAAATCTTAAATGCTTAACGTATTAATCTACGTATATTTAACTTCATTCTTTCTGTATCAATAACAAACTGATAAATTTTCATGTTAAGGGAGCTTATGTCTCTAATAGCTTATATTTTCCTACCAAAAAATTGCTCACGTTTTTCCCAGCACAAAAGGTGCTCAGCAGTCTCACTTACATTACATTCTGAACAATTTGTTGATTTTGAACTACCTTCATTCGAGAGAGATGATAACCTAAGCAACCGTGTCCCGATAGAATTTGAACACGTTGTCTAAGTTTGTCTTTGTTAATCCTTAATGGAAATCTGCTTCTTCTAGTGTTTGGTACCTTGATTATCGATCTTGTGAATTTACAAATTTTATGATTTATCCATCTATATATAAATTTCCTGTGCATCCTGATGTGACTCTTCACCGAACTTCACGCATACATATTGGAAGTGCCGGTTCTGGTTCTATAAATCTTCTATATGACCCACGTCTTGCTTATTCATCCGCTAAATCATTACCGGTTATATTAGAATGACCCGGTACCCACACTAATAAAACCTCATTGAATTCTGAAAGTCCTTTGACTGCTAATCGACATTCATGTAAAGCTTTCAATGCTACTTGACTATCTGATATTAAGTATCCTTTTTCCAGCAGTATTTCTTTCTGTTAGCTTTTCAGCGCTATTTTGACCGCAAAGATTCCTGTTTGAAAGACTGAGACGTACTTGTTAGTGATCGACTAATCATGAAAATGTCGAAGGAAACTATCTAGGAAGACTGAGTATCTCAAGTTGATTGGTCACAAAAGAATAATCTCGACGTCCTTTAATACTAAAGACTATCGGGTTGTGATAATTTATTAATTCTTTTAATTTTGTAATTGCTTCTTTCATTATTTCAAGATCGATAGGAACAGATTAAAAAATCGTTCTCATTATTATCTGGCTTCTCCACAGCTTAAAATTTCCGCCGGGGGGCGTTTCCTGGGGGCACCAGGAGTTTCTCTGGCAGCTAATTTTGCTGGCAGTTTTCCTGGGGGCTGGAGTATGATCCTGGGTTGGTAGGATGAAAATTTTGAGAGCCGACTTTTTGGACCATTTTTTATTCTAGATCGTGTTTCCAACTCAACTCAAGATTACTCA
>JASANG010000776.1:0-11285 GCA_030248215.1 Enoplolaimus lenunculus
TAGGGTGACAGTTTGTCGGGCGACGAATTATCGCAGATTTGTGAAACCAGCTTAAAGCAATTAAAAGCTAAAACTTCAGTAGTTTATGCACCCAGGAATGCCATGTTTAATTTTACAAATCTGTAGATACGTAGTGCTCTATCACAAGCCCTGTATCGCAAATTAATTATCATAATATACTGTTTATACAAAGTTCAGAATTAATACTTGCCGGCAAGTGTTAAAATATTACGTATTTTTTATTCAAACAATTTTAACAAACGCCCTCCTTTGCCGCACAAAGGTAAGAGTTTTCGTGTTTTATATGTAAACTTTCGTTTTTAGTTTTTTAATCTAAAACGTTAATCTGTTCTAAATCGAAATGAAAAAGCCACACTACGTTTCGTTGCGGCAGCTCTTGTCGTCGCCACACAATTTTCAAAAATGTTTACGAATTTCAACGCTTTCAAAAGTTGTTTTTTTTTCGAAAAAATTTCAAAATTCTTTTTTTAATGTTTTCCGACCACAAAACTGTACGTTGACAAAGCCGCATTTATAGATTGGTCGGCCAGTATAAAGACCATGGGCAGAACGGTAGTATAAGCATATTCCTAAGCCAATTCCTAAGCCTAAGCCAAAGCGCAAGAATGAGCTTATACCTATGCCACAGCAAAAAATTAGTCTAAAGCTTAAACTTACACTTTTCCAGGCCCATAGAAAAACGTTCCGCCACTGTGATTTTTACGTGTACCGTTTTGTTTATTTTTTATGATAATGTTTCGCCACAGCTCATTCACACTGTATCGAATCCATGGAATTGATAGCATCACACTTCCCATCCGGTCGCTTTATAGAACATTGGTTATAGTTTTGCTGTGTACGAAAAAATAGCAAATTTTTGATAGTGTACTGTGTTTTCGTAATAAATCATTAAGTCCTAAAAATAACAGATCTGATGATCTCCACTGCAGATTGGCTACAAATTTTATTATTTTATCGAGTTTGATCTCACAGTAACTTGAGTCTAAAATTCAATTTTTATGGTTTACACCTGATTATTAGTAACCCATAATGTACTTAAGTTTCAAGCGCTTTGATACTGTATAAGCTATCTCAAATCACAAGTGCAATTTCATAGGATCGTTATTTAAAAGTTCCCAAAATACGTATGTAGAGCGTTCCAACTTTAATAATATAGAAGTCAGTTTACAAGAGAAAGATGCTAAAGTTCTACTTCAATATTAATATTAAAAAATTTTCTTTGGATCGCTGAATTTTTTCACCTCTAAGTATTTGACTAGTGATAGACGTGAATATCCCATACAGCTGCGATTAATTTCGTTTTATTGGCTACGGTAAAAAGCTTTTGTGAACTTCTTATACAACAATGCATCTATCATTATCACCAGTGCCAATTTGTTCACAAATATCTGGGTCAATTTAATTCAATCTTAGTTTTGAAACTCGGCCGAAAAGCTATGAAAATACTTTCCAAAGTATGTACGCAGAAGAAAGGTAGCAGATAAGGGTTGTGGTTGCCGAATAATATTAAGCTTGTGTAACAACATAAGACACTCCAAAAGCAAAAAAAAAAACATAATCCGTCACTTCCCTTACTGTTTGGTTATTCCTGAAACGTCTGGCATTCTATGCAGGACGATATCTGCATTGTCGTAAAAATTGCTGCAAAATTTTTACACATATTCGCATATCGCTTCTTCGTGCACCATCATGAAGGTCGATTAAGATTGGCCAGGAGCACTTTTGGGAAACCTGAGACGTTAGTTGGAAGAGCCTACAAAAAAACCGGCTAACAAAGTGGATAGGATAAACTATGATTGTTAAAACGTTATTATTTTAAGTATGGGACGGCCGCGTCATTCTGCACTCAAACAGCGTCTGGTACAACCTGTCGCTTTTCCAAATTTTATTTACACTTGTTTTAGCCAAATAAATGTGAAGGTATATAATTATGCGTGCGACACACGTTTAGCGTTTTATATTTTATGATTTTATATACGTTTTTTGACGCTTAAAACTCACAGTATACAAGTTTTCATTTTCTAAATTAGAGCACTATTATAAGTTATATTTAGCGTTTACAACTATTCCTATTGTTAGAAAACCGATTCTATAGTCGTTTAGAAATAAATACCGTTAATAGTGCACTACACAACGCATTTTGTATTTTTTCCGTATTTGTTAGCATGTTTTTAACGTTTTTAGACCGTTTGATAATGAATAGTATTCTACAGCGCAGGCACTTACTTAGTCATACCTTGAACTCAAAATATCATATTTTAAAAATGGTTCAAAGTTTTCAGAATGGCTAGTGCTTTTTTTTAAATTTTGCTTTGAAACTATACCCTTTAAATCGTTTAAGATAAAGCTAAAAAACCAAAAGTTTACTGTTTAACTTACAATTTTGTAACGTAATAAGTGTTTTCGTTAGGTTCGAAGCAAAATTTTGATTTTCTAAGCTTTATATTGTTGTTGAAAGTCACAAGAGCTATAAAACCAACCGATGATTGATTGCTGCAAACTACGGTCCACACTGCGGTTCTTGATCAAAAAAATTTTGCTAAAAATCTGACGTACTCATGTTTCACAAGTCGAAAATTTAGTTGGCCAAAATTAATATTTCTATCGGCGGATCGAAAAGTAACCGCAGAGCACCACTAACTCTTTCAAGTCTATCTTGAGCGAGAAAAAAGTTCAATAATGATACATTACCTCAAGGGACGGTGATATGAAGAATCTAAGGGAGGGGCGCAAGCCCAATTATTTGGGCGATCATGGTTATTCCTTCTAGTCGGTGTTCGTCCAAAGATGGTTGCATTATGCAAATTTCCTGCATATTTGTCCTTCTCGTAACCTCAAATTCCAAAATTTGGATATTTGAAATATTTGATTAAGGTCCTGCGGTCTTCCCTTTTGACCGAAATGATTTTTGTGAAAAAGTTTAACATTCGACGCAGCTTATGAAGCTGAGTTGAACTGTGTTAAATTTTCTGCAATAAAACGTCTGGCTAACGAGTTATGATCAAATAACTGACTTGGCGCGCTGCCAACAACTTGGGATGGCACCTAATCGATTATTTGACCATGACTCGTTAACCAGACATCTGACTGTGAAACATTTTACACAACTGCACTTAGCTCCACAAGCTGCGTCGAATAGTATATAATTTGTCTAACTTGTTAACAAAAAATTGGGGTTATAAGGAAGGACATTGGGATGGGAGCTTAAAAATCAAATTTTCCAAAGATTCAAACTTGGTCCTGGAATGACCAAGGGAAATGAAAAGTTCACATATGGCACAATTTTCAAAATCCAAAGACCTTTGAACAACTCTGCAGTTAGTTTATTTTTTCACAAGGGTCCAGTTTGAAAACCAATTGATCACACACTATATATGCCACCAAAAGTGCGATCAGTTAATTTGCGGTAAAGTGCAAATTTTTTCGACATTTTTCAGAAAAACGACCGAAACATATAATACAAGGGCGCGCGCCCCATCGCCCTCCCCTCTTATCACCGCCCCTGACTGGCTCTAAATAACAAGGATGGACCCAGAAAAAATTTGTGGGGGTTCACAGGTTAGTGTCCACAAAATCCAAGCTATACTCTGACGCATGCACTTGACGCTTCCAAATCGGCCAATCCTTTGACTTTTTATGGCAGAAATATTTTTACTTATCGCCTCTAAGAAGATATTGTTACAAATATATTTATCTCCTATCTCAAGTTATGAACGTTTAGATATTGCCGTACTCGACGCTAAAAATGCACCTCACAGCGCAACTTTTTTGCAACGTTCAAAACATTTCTGCAGTTTGCATCGGCTGTTGTATTCCTGTGTTTGACCGCGGAACGATCAAACTTGTACAGAAATTGCTAAAACGCTTTGATTTTTGTTTTAGCTATATACGCCAATGTTTATTGCTTTTTGTTTTTTTGTTTCGTTATATTTTGCATTTCAGTGCAATATTAAAGCAATAAATTTAAGCAGTTAGCGCAAACATCTGTTCGCTATGTATCCCTTGTTGCACGCTTCGTTTAGTAATTTGTGTTGCAATGCAAATTGACTGCGTTTTGGTTTGTTTAAGTTTGGAAAGGTTGCATAGGTTTACGTTAACATTACAATAGCGTTCTAAAAAATATTTTTTGACTTCCACAAAAGACGAGTTCGAGCCTTTATTTCTTGCACTTTCTAGTTTGATTAAGAAAATTTTAATGAAGGCAAATGACAAATCTTGATATCATGTGAAATCCATTTATGTGAGAATTTAACCCAAACCGACGATTTGGTTTTGCGTAGCTGTACAATGGGATGTTTTTGGCAAATTCGGTCTAGCGACAAAAAATAAATTTCTATGCTTTCCAATATATTTTTTGCTGATGTGTAAAAACCGTTTCGTTCCCGTAACGCACAGCCTATTTTAAGTTACCGTACAGTCTTGTAAAAATTCCTGTAAAGTTGAACACAACTGAGCATTCTTCTAGTTATCCTTATAAATGCTTACTATGGTAGTTGACATAAGCTTGCATATTTTTTGTTAAATGATTTCATAAGAGTTTGCGAAGCTTTTTACTGGTGTTGGTTTTGTAGGGGGCTTCCCAACTCTGTGCAGATACAGTCACATTTAACTGGAAATACAGCGAGAAAACTCGATATATGCCACATTTTAATTGACGCTATTTTATCAATGAATTACAATAGAAAATTTTAATCTTGTGTCGGCGAAATGAAGGGGGTTTGCGTATAAGCATGTGAGACACGCTAGTCCTTTAAGTGCAAGTATTATGATATGGTTGCGTGACGCATTTGTGGAATGATTCCTTCGGAATCCTAAGAATTCCCGGTTCCTACGTATACTGACAGGTGTGGGGGTCGATCCTGGTATGACCTTAGTTCTGTCGTGGCATTTGCGGACACGTTAATTAGCACCATATTTATTTACACACTTTGCTTAATTGATATCACAAACAGCTTATTTCCTTCCCGGCATTGCATTTCGCTGTTCATTCTAATCGACCGCTAAAAGGCACACATCACTTGTGTACCAGTAAAAGGTCATTGAAAATTTAAACAAACGGGTATGTACTTTATATAAACTTTCGTATGAAATTGAACTGAAAGCAGTGGAAACGTTCAAGTGCGGTCATTCTTGCAAACATGACGCATACAACAAGAAACGGCGTTAAAATGGCTTCTAAGCACTTGAAATCTGCTGCGGAAATGTGTTTGTTTGCGTTCTCAATAAAATATGTTTTATGGCGAGTAAAATGGAAATTTTTTAAAACAAGCATGAAGTCGCTCGCTAGCCAATGTATATAGAACAGGGTTGTTAACTGTAGTATAAAGCATATTCCTAAGCCTAAGCCTAAGCGTGAAAATGAGCTTATACGTAAGCCTAAGTATAAAATTAGTTTAAAAGCTTAAGGTTATTCTACTGCCATTCCGTAGAAAAGTGTTCCGCCCCTGATGTTTACACAGGTCGAGTAGCTGGTGCCACGGGCTCCCGCCACAAGAAAAACACTGGATTGATGTGTCTTCCTAAACTCGATCGGTGGAAACTATGGTTAAAATAGGGATTAATACAGATTGTAGGCTTTGGCTTAGGTTTTGATGGCAGTGTGCCCATCAAAAGTTCTTGGTGTTCTTCTGTTTCCATTCTGCAGCGCTCATCTGCGCCTTGTCCAAAGATAACCTGCCTCAACAAATAATAGCCTTTGCAGGTAGCAATAAATTTCAGTAGACTTTTCTACTTTTAGTTACGATTTATCAATAAAACGGTGTTTCGGATGAGAAGATAATTTAATTTTTATTTTTCAAAATTAAAGGCAGCTAAGTGTTTTACGCGCAATTGTGAACGGTATTACGATATCACTCAATCTTCCGACCGAAACTTTACTTGGTTTACCTTCAAATTGTTAGGAATATTTATTACTACGAACAAATTTTTACAATTTCAGCCTAAGCCTACGCCTAAGGCTAAGTCCACATATGTTATGTTCCTAAAAAATTTTCCTAAAACTCTCTAAGTTCTAAACAATTGTAACTTCATTAATTTAAACTGAAATCGCATCAAAATTGCATTTTTGCAGTTGATTTAGAGATCGAAGCTTAAATAAGATTAAGAAGTTAATTCATAGCTACGTTAAATAAATTTTTCCAACTCTGCAACGTTTTTACTTTATAACTATTAGCAATCTCTCTTATAACTAAACCATTTGGAATTGAGTTTCGTTTAAATTTTTAACGAGTCAAATTGAATAAGGTTACGAGCAATAAATTTCAAACAAAACTAGTGTTGAATGCAAACACAAGTGAACGTTTATTGCGATAAATTAATATAATTTTTTATGAAATTTTATGAAATTTAAATACAATTTAAGTGCCACAGAGGGAGGGCAGTAAAAACAGAATAGAAAGGCCAATGAAAAATCAAAGTGAAATTATTGACATTTTGATGCAGCGTTAAAAGTAATAGTTTGTCATTTGAAAGTTTGGCAAGAAAACTTTTTCAAAAGTTACGTTTTGTACTTAAACGTAACTATATTGTGTTTTGCTGCCGTGAGAAACTGGTTATTAAAACGGTTACACTGTTTGAAGTAAAAAATATACTTATTTTAAGAAATAATATTTTTTAACTTTTTACAATAATTTTACAACAAAAAATTTGACCAGCAAGCAAACTGATTCCTAGTTGGATACGCTGGTAGCGTTGCGGTTTATATTTTAACAAAGCCACAAGGCAGAATTCACAAGTATGATGAAGCAAGAACATGTCGACATTTCTAGAAAAAACGGGTGCGAAGCATTGCCGGTACCGGCTAGGGAAGACCC
The DNA here is from genome assembly GCA_030248215.1 of Enoplolaimus lenunculus. Lineage (NCBI taxonomy): Eukaryota > Metazoa > Nematoda > Enoplea > Enoplida > Thoracostomopsidae > Enoplolaimus > Enoplolaimus lenunculus. The sequence continues at coordinate 6,834 of JASANG010000776.1, forward strand.
CCCCCCCACAAATTCTAAGGTCGTGGCCTTTTGCGATAATCAAAAGATTTTTCAAATTGTAAATTTTTCAATTTTAAATACATATTCAAGTTGAATGTTACCGACTATTTTTTGTTGGGAACTCATATATAGAACAGGGCCGGAACAGTAGTATAAACATATTCCTAAGCCTAAGCCTAAGCCTAAACCTAAGCGTATGGATGAGCCTATTCCTAAGCCTAAGCCTAAACCGAAGCGTATAGATGAGCCTATTCCTAAGCCTAAGCCTAAGCCTAAACAAGAAATAAGTCTAAAGCTTAAACTGGCTCTATTATAGCCCCTCCGGGAAACGATCAGACCCTGTTCTATACATGGGCCAAAGTTGGTATGGGAGAGGCTGCTGCAGTTCTGGTCTGAAGTGTACAACAGCCAATATTTTAATAAAAATGCAAATGAGCTGTTAGATTTGACTTTAGTACGGAACAAACGTAGAATTTTTAAAGAATAGCGCTTGTTTGATAATAAAATTCAACGAATTTGGGAAATTGTGGTCACAATCGGTTTCTTTTTTGCAGCTAAAAAGAGAGCTCTACTTTAATTATCATTCCACAACGGGATGAGTGGTGCCGAAACTTTAATTGATACCACGTAAAGCAAATCATTTTTATTGATTGCAGTGCCAGACTGGCTAGACACTATTGAGCTACTATGAAGTTCCTGGTACGAAAAAAATTGTAAACCTAAATTTGTTTTCAAATTTCCGATGACTCAGATATTTACACATTTAGTCGTGCTGTGTCGCGAATATCAATTTTATATCATCCGGAAGTGTGTGTGTGTGATTTTTTCAATAATTGCGCAACAAAAATTCATAATAGCTTATTTCTGCATTGAAAATTATATCGTACCGGTTGAAATTTTTGTTCAAAACCTCAGTTTAAATTTGTGTGTCGATTTTTAAGTTTTGCAACACTGCAATACTGATCCGGACCGAATTGCATAACAGATCGTATAAACGCTGAACCGGACCGAAGCGGTCCAAACCGGCAGTTGAGCATCGTTCGAATATTTAATTTACAAAGAGTTGCGTTTTTAACCCTTTTAAACCGATGCTACAAAATTTAAACCAACTTCATGGTTTTGCCGTGGAGCGTAAACGGACCTTTAAGATATTTCAGACCGATCCGCACTCGTAGATTCAGAGGGGGGCGTTCGACCCGCCTTCAGAATATTGCTTGCGAGAAAATAATAAGATCGAACTACCTTACAATTTCTCTTCTTCGGAAAATTACACATATGTAGCATGCAGTAAAAATTGCGTTTCATACCTTTTGCCAGCGCCCGCCGTCGTCACATATTTCTAGATCCGCCGCTGCCCATCCGGTCCCTATACACATAGCTTTTATTTCAGTGTGCATCGACTGGCTTCAAAACTGATATCAGCGAATTGAAAAATAGCACAATTGAACTCAAGTTCGCAATTTAGCAACAGTTGGTTGAAACGTTTACTAAAGGTTTTTTGGGGCGTAAAAAGATTTCAGAACGAATGCAACTGTAACTGATTGCTTACAAATTTCAAGACAATGTATTTATTATTGGAAATATTTCATGATGCTTTGACACGCGAGTATTTTTAAATTCAACACAATAACGTTTTAAGTTAAGGGCAACATATATATTACAATACTATGACGTGTAGTATATTTGTGCTTTGGTGTAAAATAAGCCGCAGAAAAAAATCGACTTCTACTAAGAGGCGGTAAATTCCGTTGTCACGAACCTTTAAATGTAATATTTTTCATTAAAAATCACTGTTTCTAAAATTATGTTTGCAAAAAATGTCAAAGTCAAAAAATTTCACAAATGGTCGGATAAAAAGTTTAATTTTAGCAAAATAGCCTGTGCTTCTCGCATATAGGGCAATATAATGCTGCGGTACTCTAAGAAGGGTTTGGTCTTAGAAATTGTACTTTGTGTTTTTCGCTAAAATGTTGAGAGATTTTTGAGTTAAATTAATATCACATAATTAAAAATATTAGGAATATATATTTGTAAAGAAAAACTTTTCAATACTTTCAGGAAATTTCTGTCTTTGTTCTATGGTTGTTTCTGCTACGTGTATATTGTTCAAAATTTCTCTGACAGGGTTGAACCGGCCGGGTTTTTAGGGCCGGGCCTATATAAAACGTTAGATCATGTCTAGGATTTGCGTGTGTTTGTTGTGTGTGTACTGAGTGGCGGAAAACCAAAAAAAAAAAAGATCCCAGCAACAACCAACGCCCCCCCAACGACGAGCATCCGAAATATTAAAGCCGACGCTCCACGCAAAACCAGAAGTTAAATTTAGCATCAAAAGAAAAACGCAACTCTTAAATAAAATCGAACGAGCTCAACGCCGTGACCGCTCGTCCGTCAGCTTTATACGATTGTTATCAATTCGGTCGGATAGTATTGCAGTGTTGCAAAACTTAAAAATCGACACACAAATTTAAACTGAGGTTTTGAACAAAAATTTCAACCGGTACGATATAATTTTCAATGCAGAAATAAGCTATTATGAATTTTTGTTGCGCAATTATTGAAAAAATCACACACACACTTCCGGATGATATAAAATTGATATTCGCGACACAGCACGACTAAATGTGTAAATATCTGAGTCATCGGAAATTTGAAAACAAATTTAGGTCTACAATTTTTTTCGTACCAGGAACTTCATAGTAGCTCAATAGTGTCTAGCCAGTCTGGCACTGCAATCAATAAAAAATGATTTGCTTTACGTGGTATCAATTTAAAAGTTTCTGCACCACTCATCCCTTTGTGGAATGATAATTAAAGTAGAGCTCTCTTTTTAGCTGCAAAAAAGAAACCGATTGTGACCACAATTTCCTAAATTCGTTGAATTTTATTATCAAACAAGCGCTATTATTTTTAAAAATTCTACGTTTGTTCCGTACTAAAGTCAAATCTAACGGCTCATTTACATTTTTATTGAAATACTGGCTGTTGCTCACTTCAGACCAGAACTGCAGCAGCCTCTCCCATACCAACTTTGCCCATGCTATAGACAGGGTCTGATCGTTTCCCGGAGGGTGCTATAAGAATAGAGCCAGTTTAAGCTTTAGACTTATTTCTTTGTTTAGGCTTAGGCTTAGGCTTAGGAATAGGCTCATCTATACGCTTCGGTTTAGGCTTAGGCTTAGGAATAGGCTCATCCATACGCTTAGGTTTAGGCTTAGGCTTAGGCTTAGGAATATGTTTATACTACTGTTCCGGCCCTGTTCTATATATGAGTTCCCAACAAAAAATAGTCGGTAACATTCAACTTGAATATGTATTTAAAATTGAAAAATTTACAATTTGAAAAATCTTTTGATTATCGCAAAAGGCCACGACCTTAGAATTTGTGGGGGGGGGGGTCTTCCCTAGCCGGTACCGGCAATGCTTCGCACCCGTTTTTTCTAGAAATGTCGACATGTTCTTGCTTCATCATACTTGTGAATTCTGCCTTGTGGCTTTGTTAAAATATAAACCGCAACGCTACCAGCGTATCCAACTAGGAATCAGTTTGCTTGCTGGTCAAATTTTTTGTTGTAAAATTATTGTAAAAAGTTAAAAAATATTATTTCTTAAAAATAAGTATATTTTTTACTTCAAACAGTGTAACCGTTTTAATAACCAGTTTCTCACGGCAGCAAAACACAATATAGTTACGTTTAAGTACAAAACGTAACTTTTGAAAAAGTTTTCTTGCCAAACTTTCAAATGACAAACTATTACTTTTAACGCTGCATCAAAATGTCAATAATTTCACTTTGATTTTTCATTGGCCTTTCTATTCTGTTTTTACTGCCCTCCCTCTGTGGCACTTAAATTGTATTTAAATTTCATAAAATTTCATAAAAAATTATATTAATTTATCGCAATAAAACGGTGTTTCGGATGAGAAGATAATTTAATTTTTATTTTTCAAAATTAAAGGCAGCTAAGTGTTTTACGCGCAATTGTGAACGGTATTACTATTACTTAATCTTCCGACCGAAACTTTACTCGGTTTACCTTCAAATTGTTAGGAATATTTATTACTACGAACAAATTTTTACAATTTCAGCCTAAGCCTACGCCTAAGGCTAAGTCCACATATGTTATGTTCCTAAAAAATTTTCCTAAAACTCTCTAAGTTTTATAATTAACTTTTTATTGTTAAACTGAAATCGCATCAAAATTGCATTTTTGCAGTTGATTTAATAATTGAAGCTTAAATAAGATTAAGAAGTTAATTCATAGCTACGTTAAAATAAATTTTTCCAACTCTGCAACGTTTTTACTTTATAACTATTAGCAATCTCTCTTATAACTAAACCATTTGGAATTGAGTTTCGTTTAAATTTTTAACGAGTCAAATTGAATAAGGTTACTAACAATAATTTCAAACAAAACTAGTGTCGGACGCAAACACAAGTGAACGTTTAT
>JASANG010000167.1:0-11279 GCA_030248215.1 Enoplolaimus lenunculus
AAATATGTGTTGTTTTGCTTCTTTCTTTTCATCGCGTAACCGGATATGATAAGTGATAAATTATACTGAGTTTTCACCAATTGTTTCTGTTTTTTGTCGTTTTCTTCATAAAATCAAAATTTCACAGCGATTTTCATAGGATATATTCAAAGTAATTCATAGGTAATTTGCGTGTCTAAACTTTGTGCCTTCTTTCGCAACAATTAATATAGAGCGCTAAAACACTGTAACGCTTCAAAAACAAGCAGCTGGACTGAAATTTGAAACGGGGACAAAGCGTATTTTAGAAGAAGGAAACCGATTTTCAAGAGACAGTTTAAGTCGACTAACTTTGCCTACAAACGGAACACTTCAGCAACATAATAATACCTACACTGCAAAAAATGGAGAGTCAAATTGACTGTCTCCGAAATAGGCTTTTCCTGCCTACACAAACTGGTCAAAATTCGACTCCGCTAGAGTTAAATTGAGTCGAATTTGACTTAAGCGAAGTCGAAATTTTGACTCAGTTTGTGTAGTCAGAAAAAGCCTATTTCGGAGACAGTCACTTTGACTCACCATTTTTTGTAGTGTATACACAATCATTCGTCACCGGAACGGTATTCCACGGAATTTGATCGAGATTATAGAAAAATGTTCTGAGGCGAACACAGCATTTTTGCGTGATCAGTATCCCAGCTTGTAATTTGTAAAATGTTTCGCCATCATCGCATAGAAAAATTTGCACGAACGCGCTGTGAACGAAAAAGAGTCCTCACGAGCCAATCTAGCGAGAAGTCACATTTTTCATGAAATCCCAATACAAACGTTTGGCTTTGATGGCTCTGGCTTGGTTTCAAGTGGCCACTCAGCTTACGGGATGGCGGCGCCCTATATAGTCTTCCCCTAATGGCTCCCTCCCACACTGCAAAAAATGGTGAGTCAAATTGACTCTGTCCGAAATAGTCTCTACGGGACTACACAAAATGAGTCAAATTCGACTCCGGCAGAGTCAAACTTGCGACTCAGTCAGTCGAATTTGACTCTGGCAGAGTGAAATTGACTGAGTTTGTGTAGTCCCGTAGAGCCTATTTCGGAGAGAGTCAATTTGACTCACCATTTCTTGCAGTGCAGCTACATCCATGCATATGTTAACATAACGAAATTGTCATGACTTACGCTGCACAATGTTGCTGTATAACAAATCATGCACGAAGCTATAAAGCAATGAAGGTTAATTTTTACGTAACGGTTCATTATCAAAGTTAGGTATGTATAAACGATGTGTACTTATCATTGAGTATGACGCAATAAAAATCGACATTGTCACATCTGCCCGTACCAGGGTGTAAACGGATAGTAAAAAAATAACGGAGATGGATAATGATCCAAATCACGGAAACGGAAAACAGATATTGAAGTATAACAGTTGCGGCCCATGTTACTTTAAGGGGCGTCCAGGTTTCTGGTATCACTAAATTTCTAAGTAGAAATAACTCAATTTCTTTTATTTCCACAGTGGAAACGGAAACAAACACCAACTTTTACACGAAACGCAAACGAATATCCGGTTACACGCTGATGTATACACTGCAAAAAAATGGTGAGACAAATTGACGCTCTCCGAAATAGGCTTTTCGGGACTACACAAACTGAGTCAAATTTGACTCCGCCATTGCCAAATTCGATTCACTGAGCGACTCGCGGGTGAGTCAGATTTGACTCTGCCGGAGTCGAATTTGACTCAATTTGTGTAGTGCGGAAAAGCCTATTTCGGAGAGAGTCAATTTGACTCATCTTTTTTGCAGTATAGGCATATACTACGTGATTCTACCGCCCAAACGAGTATTTAAAATTTTTTACATTCTGTGACTGTCTTTTCAGATTGTGTAGTTCTTAGCGCCAGTTGGTGAAACCGGCTCTTAGTATAAAGCTTAATATTTTAAACTTTTTAAATGTTTAAATATTTGATGCTTTCTTTGCATGGATTTTATTGAATTAACAGAAACATGAGACGCATTAAACGCTCATTATCGCGCATGAGAGATCGAATGACAAGTAGCGGATCTGACTCAGACGAGCAACGTCCGTCGGACACTGAAGTTTCTGAGTCTTCGAGTCCGGCTGACAAAGTAATTCTCAAGCCAAGCCGCAGAAAACAGCTGTTAGCTAAAGCGGCGAATGCCTTGGGCCAACGTAAAGCGGCTTTTAAGCGTCAGGTTTGTCTGTACGAATGAGTTAATATGAAAAAAAGACGTTTGTACACTTCATCCGATATGCCTGATTTTCTTCAAAATTTGAATTTCCTGTCCACAACGTGAAATTGCAAGTCAAAATTTGAATTTCCCGTCAAAATAGAAATTCCCCACCAATATTTGAATTGAACTGCCAAAATTTCAATTTTGCGGCCAAAATGTAAATTTATTTACCTAGATTTAAAATTCTACGCCCAAATTTGAGTTTACCCTCTGAATTTAAATTTCCAGCCAAAATTCAAATTTCCCGCTAAAACTTGAATTTCTCGCTAAAATTTGAACTTCCCGGTGAAATTTAAATTTTTTCGCCGATATATAAATTTGGCGCCGAATTTTGAATTCTCCACCAAAATCTGAACACTCCCTAAAAATTTGAATTTTCTGAAAAAATTTGAGCTCATCTGCCAAAATTCAAATTTGACGCCAATCATTCAATCTTCCCACTGAAATTTAATTTTCAAATAAATGTAAATTTTGAAGCTAAATTGAAATTTTCCGCGCCATATTTAAATTACCAACAGATTTCAATTGCTGCAAAATTTTCGACGTCTTTCTACCGTTGAAGAATTTTGAATTTGTCTTGCTGCAGCGTTGTTAAAAACGCCTAAATGTACACCAAGTTGCGTTGCAAGTGATCCAACTAAAAATGCTTATTGTATACGAGCGCACACATTATAACGTATGCAGAGCAACATTTGTCTCTTGTTATACTAAAATATAAACACTGTTGTGCCCGTTCTCACCAGTTTTCGAACTGTTCAGATTTTGACATAAGTACTTTTTAAGTTTAGGATTAGGCTTACTTAAGCTTGTAGTGTCCCGAATAAGAGTTTTAAAATTTCGACCTCCCACATTATACGGGTCACTACAGTAGCCTGCCTGAAGGTGCAGGTACAAGTGGAATAGAATTAATCGCGATATTCTATACTCATCAATAGATATCTTGGTACAAAGTTCTCAGCATAGGTAAACAGTAAATAAATGCTATATTGACGCGTGTTTAGAGCAAATACGCGAAAGCCCATGAGCGCATGTTGAAAAATGCATTATCGCAAGAAACGCCAATCAGCGACACAGAAGACTCTGCTCCGGAACATATAATCGAGCGAGTCGAACCAATCAAAAGGCGACAAAGTGATACTGCAATTGATATTGAATATTGTAAGTGCATTCTTGGGATCTTATTCAGTTCAACCTCCGCAGAATGCATTCCTGTGCCGAAGTCGAAGCCTGGTGAGGTCAACTATAAACGAACTCAACCTCATTGTTCTGACCACCATTTCGTTGACCAATCTTCCAGTAGCAATGCTTGATGTACTGTTCTATGACGATGTTTTTCCAAGATATTACATTTCATAGTGGAAATGGCCAATGTTACTTTTAGGGGCGTAACAGTAGATTGCGAGGAATACCTAAGCCGAAGCCTAAGCTCTGCAAAGGTGGTGTGTTCCTAAGCCTAAGAAAAAATGTAATCTAGAATTTAAATCTACTCTTTTACAGACCCACCAAAAACATGGCCACCCCTTAAACTAACATGGGCCGGGTAAAATATAATGAACTTTCGGCGTTCCTTCAGTGAGTAATCAGGGGCATCATTTTTCTGAAAGTTTTGATACATTCGTGTTCAGATCGACCTGGGGGGGTTGCAATAATTTGTCTAATATAGTACGAAATAACGGTTCGTTTTAGCTCATGGAACCATTGCGCATGATAGGGGCCAAAAATATCTTTTCTTGAGATATTAAAATATAGGCATTATTCAAATCGTGTAGACGAGATATTGTCATATTTGACAGACTTTAGCCGTGTATGACCAATAACAAACGAATTATTATACAGAAAGATTAAATGGTATACTGAAAAACTCTACGAGACGAAAATAGTATTTATCCGTTCTGATGCGGTTACAAGTATTAACAATTTAAAAAGCTTGCATCTATCCGTATATGCTTTATAGAACTCTGGTTTTCGCTATTTTAGCAACAGGAGAGATTCAAGATAAGCGTCGTGAATTTGGTCTGCGACCGTTGCAATTTAATGAAAGCTTCCGTGTTCCAGCGGACAGTCCATCCAAATCGAGTTCGCTCAGCATGAAAACAGCAAAATCAATCGATGCCGTGGAATTCCGTGGACTTCAGCACTCAGAGACACCAGCTGGTCGACATAAAATACACAAACCAGGAGGAAAGCGTCAAACTACGAAAAGTAGCCTGGGGTTAACAGGTGACAACGAAGACAGCAGCGCAGCAGATGGTTCAAGTGGCAGTCCAGATGGCGGCGGAGACGGCAACGGTGGTAACGGCTGGGACCACGACGTGGATTATAAAAATGTTGACGAACAAACACTAATGTCAGGCGCTGTCACTCGTGTTCCGTTTCAAAGAGTTGTTGACAACGTTGCTGGAGAGTTCGTCACCGGTGGTGTGTTCTCGATCCGAGAATCTGACAAACAACAAGCGTTTCAAATCCGCATCCATGTCATTGAGGCAAAACAGCTGTTCGAGCCAGCTATGACAACATCAGCGACGACTTCATCCACTGCTATCAGCGAAGGCGATTTGAATCCAATTTGCCGTGTCTACCTCGGTGATCAGAGTCGCTCAACGCGGCTACGCTACGCAACTGACCGACCGGTATGGGATCAAAGTTTGCATTTCGAGTACCGAGCGTCATTGCAACAGCTGTTTTACAAAAGCATCGAATTTCGAATTTATTCCATTCGGCGACTTCAATTTGACCGACTTATCGGATGCCACAAATGCGACTTAGGGGTAATATATCGATTACGCGATCATTGTTTGAGTAACAAATGGCTGGTGCTGTGTCGACAACGCAATCATGACAGTGGCGCGACTGGTGGACAACAATCTGAGCCGTTCGACGACGAAATTTACGGCTACTTAAAGGTTTGGATTTGTATTGTCGGCGAAGGCGATAAAGCTCCACTGTACACACCAGGGCACGCCGAACACGACGATACAGAAGCGAATCTGTTGTTTCCTAGCTCAGTTCAGTACCGTTCACTTACGTTGAATTGCCGCATTTACAGCGCTCAAGACATTCCGGCTGACCGGGCGTCCGCAGTGAAACGGCTGATTCGTAAGATTCGAACCAAAAAGCGAACAGCAACGACTGCAGCCGATACGCGAGTATCAAACGAAAACTGTGTCAATCCATACTTTACAGTCAACCTTGCCGGATATACAATACGAACCAAAACGGCGTATTTGGCGTCTAATCCAACAATTTGCCAAGAATTATGCTTCCCAGTTAATTGGCCTCCGATTGCGACACAGTTAACCATTCGAGCGTTTGATTGCTATACCATTGGACGAAACGAACCCATTGGAGCGTGCCGTATTCCGCTGAGTGCGATTACGCGTTCCGGAGACGAAGGTTTTCTGCCCAGTATGGGTCCGTGTTATGTATCGCTCTATGGCTCAAATGACACAAGACGATTTGTTAGACGTCGCGCTAATTTAGGCGAATCGTCGCCAACATCGTATAGAGGTAACCTTGAACTGGCGGATATAATGAACGCGCACAGGCCACGTACCTCTAACAGGAATCAAAAGCATACTTTTGTGTGAAGCCAAGAATGGAAAATTGGGTTTGGCTTCATGATCGCTTTGCTCGTCAGCATTTTCACATATATAACGCGTGCCCCGCCAAAAACTTAAGGCTGTGCCGCCGATGAGGTAGGGCTAGTGTTGCCACTTCAGCATTCCATTTTCACACGAATGCAATTAAAATGATAAATTTTTAATACTTGTTTGAAAACAACTCAAAAAACCCAAACAATAATTAGAAGCTCAAAGAGCGTTTCAAATCGAAGCGTCTGTCAACGGCTGTAAAATCTAGGATGTGACTTGCGCAGTTGCATGAGTTATAATATCAATATTTCCCGCAAACCAGAAAACGTTTTCGCTCCGCAACTGTATTATCATCACTCGTTTATGCTTTCAGGGCGTGTGCTAATGGAAATTTTGACCGATCAAAACGAGTCGTACGAAGAGCCTGAGAGCAAAACGCCACAAATTTACGAATTGAGCAGCGATGTTGTGAATAGCATTGCCCAATACTCGAGTTTAAAACGTCATGTGCTTCAAGTATGCTTTGTCTCGGCGTCTATGATATCGGAGACATACGGACACGCTCCGATCAGTTTTCGAATATCGCTTGGAAGTTACGGCGAAACACAAAAAGTGAGCAGTTTTGCAACCCCAACTGAATCTTTGGGCGAAATAGAAGCTGGATCAGCAATCAGTGGAGGCGGAGGCATTGCAAACACTGAAGCTTTGAGTCCAATTTTCGACGGCCGACATCATTATTTCATGCCGTGGAGCAATCGAAAACCGTGTTGCATCTTACCGTGTCAGTATGAACAACAATGGTGGCGTCTAGAAGCGTCCAACTATTTCGAAAACGCTGCAGAGATGTTGGCGGTTGGCGTCGCCGAATTGCAAAGCTTAGTCGATCGGGTAGAGCAAGCGCAACTCGCGTCAAAAATAGTTTCAATTCTTGATCGGCTAATCTGGTTCCTCGGCGACGATGTACCATACCCGGTAGCGGGTTCACCTGATTATTCGCGTTTAACCAGTCTTGACGCTGGATTACACCGATGCCGAACAGCGCTTAAGTCAAATTTGATTGGTGAATCGCACGCGCTTCGCGATACGCCATTGGCGGAACGATGTGGTCGTGAAACGATTGCAAAACTCCGCTCATTCGTCAGTTTGCTTTGCGAATTCGCTCAAGATCCACAATTAGACGGAATCCCGTACGTCTTCGTTTGGATGGTTGTCGCTGATTCGCCAGTTGCATTTGCACGGATCAAACCCAACCAATTGTATTTCAGCAAAACGTCAGCGTTTCGTGGCCGATACTGTGGCCGTAGCGTACCGCTGTTTATGCGCCTACCAGGACGACTAAGCCGTGCCGAGCGCAATTTAATCGCCGCTGTAGTTCATGCTCAAGGGTTTAAATATTATATTATAATAAAAAAAAAAACAAAACACAAAAAACAACAACACACACACAAACCACCAAAAAAACACGACAAAGCGAAAACCAAACCCAACCACCCACACAAAAACACCAGAACCCGGCGCCAAACCCCAGCAAGACCCAACGAGCGAGACGCCAAAAGCGGAAAATTCCAGCAACACACAACAAACGAAGACAGCACAGAAAACAAAAACACCACAACAACCCACCGCCCGACCCAACACACCCCCCACAAAGCCAGAAACCAAAAAAAAAAACCAACACCAAAGACAACACCAAGCCGAAAACAAAGCGCAACAGCCGCCCATCCACCAAACAACGAGAACAATACGAACACCGCAAAAACACAAAGCAGTTCAACTCACACCACACGCCGCCAACATCGCAAGCGCGCGACACCAACAAAACAAGCGCCGCATCGAATCCAGCCAAACAAACGCAAAACAGGAACCCGCTACCGATACATCCGCCGAGAACCAGAAGCCGATCAAAAAAACTATTTACGCGAGCGCGCGCTCCCGATCGACAAGCTCAACGCGACGCCACAACATCTCTCAGCGTTAACGAAATCATAATCACTAGACGCCACCACAACACACGAAGATCAACACTCGAGCTCCACCAAAAACAACATCGCCCGAAAAGACCAAAGCCATCAATCCCCCCCCACAGCATCCAGCCTATTCGCCCAAAGACAGGCAAAACCTCACTTTCGCCAACTTCGAGCGATATCAGAAAACGATCAGCCCATTCTCCGATATCAAGACCCGAGACAAACAACAACACAACAAACCGAAGCAACACACAACACGCCCAACAAATCCTCTCACTCCACACCATCGCAAAACCAAGCACACCCCGAAACAAAACGAGAAAAACACAGCGAAAACTCGCAATACATAATAACCACAACCCAACACCAACACCGACAACCCATAAACCCAGCCAAAACAAACAAAAAAAAATCAAACACAAAAAACAAAGACACACCACCCACCCACACCAACCACCATATATAAAACACACAAACAAAACCAAACCCACCACCCACACAAAAACACCCAAACCCCCAAACCCCACAAACCCAACACACCCCTCGTCTTGTGTCATTTGAGCCGTAGAGCGATACATAACACGGACCCATACTGGGCAGAAAACCTTCGTCTCCGGAACGCGTAATCGCACTCAGCGGAATACGGCACGCTCCAATGGGTTCGTTTCGTCCAATGGTATAGCAATCAAACGCTCGAATGGTTAACTGTGTCGCAATCGGAGGCCAATTAATTGAAGAAGCATAATTCTTTGGCAAATTGTTGGATTAGACGCCAAATACGCCGTTTTGGTTCGTATTGTATATCCGGCAAGGCTGACTGTAAAGTATGGATTGACACAGTTTTCGTTTGATACCCGCGTATCGGCTGCAGTCGTTGCTGTTCGCTTTTTGGTTCGAATCTTACCGAATCAGGCCGTTTTACTGCGGACGCCCGGTCAGCCGGAATGTCTTGAGCGCTGTAAATGCGGCAATTCAACGTAAGTGAACGGTACTGAACTGAGCTAGGAAACAACAGATTCGCTTCTGTATCGTCGTGTTCGGCGTGCCCTGGTGTGTACAGTGGAGCTTTATCGCCTTCGCCGACAATACAAATCCAAACCTTTAAGTAGCCGTAAATTTCGTCGTCGAACGGCTCAGATTTCGTTGTCCACCAGTCGCGCCACTGTCATGATTGCGTTGTCGACACAGCACCAGCCATTTGTTACTCAAACAATGATCGCGTAATCGATATATTACCCCTAAGTCGCATTTGTGGCATCCGATAAGTCGGTCAAATTGAAGTCGCCGAATGGAATAAACTCGAAATTCGAAGCTTTTGTAAAACAGCTGTTGCAATGACGCTCGGTACTCGAAATGCAAACTTTGATCCCATACCGGTCGGTCAGTTGCGTAGCGTAGCCGCGTTGAGCGACTTGATCACCGAGGTAGACACGGCAAATTGGATTCAAAATCGCCTTCGCTGATAGCAGTGGATGAAGTCGTCGCTGATGTTGTCATAGCTGGCTCGAACAGCTGTTTTGCCTCAATGACATGGATGCGGATTTGAAACGCTTGTTGTTTGTCAGATTCTCGGATGAGAACACACCACCGGTGACGAACTCTCCAGCAACGTTGTCAACAACTCTTTGAAACGGAACACGAGTGACAGCGCCTGACATTAGTGTTTGTTCGTCAACATTTTTATAATCCACGTCGTGGTCCCAGCCGTTACCACCGTTGCCGTCTCCGCCGCCATCTGGACTGCCACTTGAACCATCTGCTGCGCTGCTGTCTTCGTTGTCACCTGTTAACCCCAGGGCTACTTTTCGTAGTTTGACGCTTTCCTCCTGGTTTGTGTATTTTATGTCGACCAGCTGGTGTCTCTGAGTGCTGAAGTCCACGGAATTCCACGGCATCGATTGATTTTGCTGTTTTCATGCTGAGCGAACTCGATTTGGATGGACTGTCCGCTGGAACACGGAAGCTTTCATTAAATTGCAACGGTCGCAGACCAAATTCACGACGCTTATCTTGAATCTCTCCTGTTGCTAAAATAGCGAAAACCAGATTTCTATAAAGCATATACGGATCTATGCAAGCTTTTTAAATTGTTATACTTGTAACCGCATCAGAACGGATAAATACTACTTTCGTCTCGTAGAGTTTTTCAGTATACCATTTAATCTTTCTGTATAATAATTCGTTTGTTATTGGTCATACACGGCTAAAGTCTGTCAAATATGACAATATATCGTCTACACGATTTGAATAATGCTGATATTTTAATATCTCAGAAAAGATATTTTTGGCGCCTATCATGCGCAATGGTTCCATGAGCTAAAACGAACCGTTATTTCGTACTATATTAGACAAATTATTGCAACCCCCCCAGGCTCATCTGAACACGAATGTATCAAAACTTTCAGAAAAATGATGCCCCTGATTACTCACGCAAGGAACGCCGAAAGTTCATTATATTTTACCCGGCCCATGTTAGTTTAAGGGGTGGCCATGTTTTTGGTGGGTCGGTAAAAGAGTAGATTTAAATTCTAGATTACATTTTTTGTTAGGCTTAGGAACACACCACCTTTGCAGAGCTTAGGCTTCGGCTTAGGTATTTCTCGCAATCTACTGTTACGCCCCTAAAAGTAACATTGGCCATTTCCACTATGAAAATGTAATATCTTGGAAAAACATCGTCATAGAACAGTACATCAAGCATTGCTACTGGAAAATATTGGTCAACGAAATGGTGGTCAGAACAATGAGGTTGAGTTCGTTTATAGTTGACCTCACCAGGCTTCGACTTCGGCACAGGAATGCATTCTGCGGAGGTTGAACTGAATAAGATCCCGTAATAAAATGCACTTAGCATATTCAATATCAATTGCAGTATCACTTTGTCGCCTTTTAATTGGTCCGACTCGCTCGATTATATGTTCCGGAGCAGAGTCTTCTGTGTCGCTGATTGGCGTTTCTTGCGATAATGCATTTTTCAACATGCGCTCATGGGCTTTCGCGTATTTGCTCTAAACACGCGTCAATATAGCATTTATTTACTGTTTACCTATGCTGAGAACTTTGTACCAAGATATCTATTGATGAGTATAGAATATCGCGATTAACTCCATTCCACTTGTACCTGCACCTTCAGGCAGGCTACTGCAGTGATCCGTATAATGTGGGAGGTCGAAATTTTAAAACTCTTAATTCGGGACACTACAAGCTTAAGTAAGCCTAATCCTAAACTTAAAAAGTACTTATGTCAAAATCTGAACAGTTCGAAAACTGGTGGAGAACGGGCACAACAGTGTTTATATTTTAGTATAACAAGAGACAAATGTTGCTCTGCATACGTTATAATGTGTGCGCTCGTATACAATAAGCATTTTTAGTTGGATCACTTGCAACGCAACTTGGTGTACATTTAGGCGTTTCTAACAACGCTGCAGCAAGACAAATTCGAAAATTCTTTAACGGGAGAAAGACGTCGAAAATTTTGCAGC
>JASANG010001554.1:0-11284 GCA_030248215.1 Enoplolaimus lenunculus
ACAACAACAGGGCCGGAGCAGCCACCCCATACCCCCATTTGGGGGACCCCCACCCCTAAAAGGGCTCCCAAACTAACTGGTTGAAATAAAAACCGCTTAAGTTTTAAAACACGTTTCGATTTTTGCTTGCTTCACTCGCGAGTTTAGGAACCCCCCGCCCTGGAATTTGGGCGGAGCCCCCATCCCTGCATGCTTCCAGCACTGACAACAACAACAACAAACAACAACAACAAACAACAACAACAAACAACAACAACAACAACAACAACAACAACAACAACAACAACAACAACAACAACAACGACAACAACAACAACAACAACAACAACAACAACAACAACAACAACAACAACAACAACAACAACAACAACGACAACGACAACAACAACAACAACAACAACAACAGCAGCAGCAGCAGCATCGGCCGAAATATAAAATGATGCGTTCGTCGTCAATGAAATTTTGAAAGAATTTTTTGTTAAAATTTTTATGTCGGAAAAGTTTAAATTGAACAGTCAGATACGGAGGTTGGCTTGTGTTTATGATCGTTGGATGTTAAAGATTGTTTTTCAAGGACGACACTAAATTTAGCAGATGTCTACAGACACACGGGCCTGCTGTCGTATAGATTTGATTGGCATCGGTCGCAACGGCTATAAGCAATGGGGCCGATGTTACTTTATGGGGCGTAACAGTAGATTAAGTGTATTCCTAAGCCTAAGTCTAAGAGTTGCAAAAATGTGTTCCTAAGCCTACGCCTAAGCAAAAACATTTAATCTAGAATCTAAACCTACTCTTTTATAGATCCACCAGAAACCTGGACGCCCTTTAAAGTAACATGGGTCGATAATGATATGCGTTAACGACGGTTTGGCGTTAGCTATGCATTTATTTTGTATAACGAATCCTGTAAGTTGTGTTATTAGTTGAAACCCGGGGCTGAAAATAATTATCACGACTCATTTTGGTCTTAAAAGAGTAATGAATGAACCGGTGAAGCGTAGCGAATCTACGACAATTCGTCGTTTGACAGTGTCCGATTACTTAAACATGTCCCAAAAATAATTGTAAGTTTATAAACACAACGATGGGCAACGAATGGTCGAGTCGGTCGTATTTGGGATTACAAGTTGTCGGGTAACAGACCGTCGCGATGATATTTTCAGCATCGTCGAGGTCGATTGATCTGAGATTGAAGTTCGAGTTGAAATTTTCCAAAAGTTGATAATTCGTACGAAAAGATTTCAATTTGCAATGGTGGCAGAAAACGGAAATACCCAGTTTTCCGGGTTTTGTGGGTGCCAAGCTTCGGACGCATCAAATTTGTGCGTTAGAATATTATTGCGGTGTAGCAAGGGAGTGTGTGGATTGGACCGCTCAGTCCATGAACCATGAAACGTTTTGCGACTGTTGCAAACGGATTTAATACTAAAATTACGTCCACTTTGTCACTGGCCGTCGTTCGTTAGGTTTTCTTCAACGGCCCATATTCTCAAATGCGTATAGCACCTATCAGCAGTTAGTAATAGGTTTTGAAACTAACGAACTGCCGCGATTGCAAATCTCATAATTTGCACAGAAGTATAGTTAATCGAATGCAATAAATGTGCTGAATTTCAAACCTCACCATTGCATTGGTTCAAAAGTTGTTTTTTTGGGCAAATTTCCAGCATTACTTTGTTTACAAAAATTTCTTAGGAAATACACGTGATTGTTCTTTGTGCAATGGAAAGAAAATTGCATGGTAATTTTTGTGCTTTCGCTAACTTTGCGCATTGCGCAAAAGCTGACAGACTAGATATTTTTAAACGTTTCAGTTTGTTTTTCACATTTCATACATAAATCAAACATATCACCATTATCCGTATATATAATTTGTAATTTTATTTCTTAAAACATAACAAGAATGCACGGAATGTATCGAAGTTTGTATTTTTAAGTTTGTGTAAGTTTAAAAAACAACGTCCCAGTTTGCGGTCAAATTCTAATTTTATTAATTCGGCCGTCTGTCTCCCTTTGGTTACGCGTATCGTTACCAATAGTGGATGATCACTCTTACAAGAGTGCACAAATACCGAAATTTGTGTGTGGTACAAAATGTACCACCGGGCGTTGCATTTTTGGCCGACCTCCCACCTTCTTTAGAGGGGGCAGTTGATGTTTGAAACGTAGAATGCGCTTGCTTTTAAAATTATAAACGGGGTTCGTTTACAACTGCAGTATTTCAACGTGTAAAATTGCAAAAATGTCAAACTGGACCCCCGTAAATAAAGGGGGACTGGCCAAAAACACAACGCGTGCCGGATACATTCTTTTCTACACTAAATGTAACCAGTTGCATACTCTTGTTAAATAGCGATTATTCACTCTGGTCGTTACTAAGCGTAAGCAAATTAATGTTCGAGCGCCCGTATTGTGCAGTTTGTGTAATCTTGGCCAATATTCTCAAATGCGTATTTTTACAACTATCATAAGTTAGTGATAGGTTTTGCACATTGGCGGATCCAGGATCCCAAAATGGCGGGTTTAAAGCGTGCTTATACTATTGTGTATAAAACAGAGAAATAAACGGCGTAGAACAGCAATAGACACTATATAATTTTTGTCGAGATGCTGTTGGGGGGGGGGGGGGCACGGCCGGGGTCCCCCCCCCCGTGGATCCGCCATTGGTTTTGCAAACTCGCCAAATTCTACAATAATTATTGTCGGTGGATGTTAGAATTTGCACAAAAGCAGGCATAATCAAATATGAAAAACGTGCCAAATTTCAAAGTAATAAACCATTCAGTGATTCAAAAATTACAAAATTGATCACCAACTGGTGTTAGGTGCTACAAACACACAAATTACGGGACACGGGTAAAAGAACTAACTATGGTGGTTCGTTTAACTGAGCACAATATGAAATGATGGGCCCATGTTACTTTAAGGGCGTCCTGGTTTCTGGTGGGTCTATAAAAGAGTTGGTTTACATTCTAGATTACATTTTTTGCTTAGGCTTAGGAACACATTTTTGCAACGCTTAGGCTTAGTGTTTAGGAATACGCTTATAATACTGTTACGCCCCTAAAAGTAAGTAACATTGGCCGAATGATGTGTGAAAAGTCGAAAAATGGAACAACAACGCAATTTTTACCTAAACGTAGTGCAACTGATTGGTCATCCGAGAATTTCAGTAATATGCAAGTGCATTACGGTACTGCGTTGCATCTGCTCTTTGTTAATTTGAAATATAATTGGTCCATTACTATGTTGTAGATTGATTATCCTGACGTTCGTCAAACAACGTCTCGTACTGCGCAATTATCATCCAATCAGCATTCTTCTGCGTCAACACGTAAACCTGTAGCGGTTGCGTCTGCATACAGCGCTTCATATTTGACCGGAGGAGATTCCACGGTAAATTCGACGCACTCCAGTAATATTACAGGAGTCGCCAACAGTAGGCAACAACACCTGCCGGAGTATCATTATAGTAACCGTGGATGCATTGCTGGCGGCGCATCAACTGCTAAGTCACATTATGAACGAGAACAACAACAACAACAACAACTCAGGAACGGCTTTATAATGCGTACAAAAATGAACTGTAACGAAAGGGGTGGATATTTAGTAAGGACTGGCTCTGGTGGTGAGATGGCCAATGCATACTTTAGTGGATCAGTAGACCACGAGGAGCAGCAGTATGCTTTGTATCAGCCAGGGATCGATGAAGCGAATGGTGGATCAACGTTGGGTAAAGCCAGTGTTCGCAGTCATGTGACAATTGATGCGTCGCCGCCTGGAAGTTGTTACGGGTCCCAGTTGCAACAACAACAACAACAACAACAACAACAACGATATGATGTAGGCACAGGCGGTGTAGTTCGCCTCCGTGAAGATATGATCGATGACGTGTTGTGTGGGGCATCGAGACGTCATGGGAATAACGATGATGCTGTAGTCGAACAGGTAATATTGAATATGCCACAATAACTCAACTTCTTGCTGCATCAACTGCTGGTGATTAGTGTAGAATTAGAAAGGATTTATAGCAAAATATATTTTGATTTTGATTGTGCATTGTTTAGTGTTCAATTTTATTCCGTACGCGGATGGTTAATATTGAATGCATCGTTTGGAGCCGGGTGAAGCTAAAATTCGGCCCAGAAATCGCAGTTTTTTGTGTGACATTATGAATCCAGTGATTCGAATTAGATGCAAAAGACTCAGTTGCAAAATATGTTATGATAAACAGTGTTGTGTATATGTTGTTTTCAGACTGAAGTGTATCTTGCAAGTACAACGCTGGGCGATAACGGAACACTGCGACATCGGGCATCGTCGTCGTCGACAACATCAGGACAGCCATCTACAACGTCCCAGTCGAGGGGACATGCGGGTGCATCTTATCACGATCAAACATCTTCACAGAAATACCAGCGAGGGGAACCCCCATCAGTGGCTGCTACAGGTGGTGCTGGCAAATCAAGCCGCAGTTCGCGTAGTTCAGACGCGAGTAGTAGCGGAGTTGGATCTTGGGGCGATGCGACAAGTCAATCTGTGGTCGCTGGAGTCGCTGCGACTAACACCGCCAGTAGAGGCAACAGTCATTGCTATGCAGTGAATGTTTCCGGCGGACATAGAACAGCCGGTAATCATCAGTTGTGGCCTCCGAGCACAAGCGAAATGGATTTGAGTGGTGAGTATTCGAAAGCAATGACTTTTGTGTGTATATATATGTATATATGTATATATACATATATATACATATATATGTATATAATATATATGTTTATAACGTATATATACATATATACATATATATGTATATATATACATATATACATATATATGTATATATATGTATATATGTATATATACATATATATACATATATATATGTATATATACATGATATATCCAGACGCTTAGGTTTAGGATTAGATTTAGGAAAACGCTTTTTACATAAAGCCTAATACTAATCCTTCGTTGGGCTATTTGCACAATTTGTTTGCGATCTTAATTCGAAGGAACTAAGCACGCGTGCTCAGTTCACATATTTGGGAAAAGCTTGAATCACAACTACGGAACACATACTAATGTTCGTCAGTGATTTTTGTTCCTTTTTACCACCCGGGTTCCTGAGAATTGGTCGACTCGGGTTGACGTTTGTCTTCACTTTGTAGAGCCTATGTTAGCATTACAAATGGGCGTAAAAAATTTGAATTTTTGTATTCGCTGTAGGACTTCCAGAAAATTTGGTCGACTCTGACGACGACGATGAGGACATCGACGAGGACGAAGATGACGATATTCGATCGTGCCCAAGTAACGATGACGTCATAGCAGCCGCTGCAACTGCCGCCATTATGACTTCATCGTCGAATGGCGGTATTGGCAGCAACAGCGATAACGTCATCGTTACCGCGACGTCCACACGCTCAGGGCGCGCAAGTGCGTCCACAACAGCGTCAACGGCGGCTTCTTCATCGTCGACACCGCACTGGGATACGTCGAGTATGCAAGATACTGTTCGCGAGTGTCTTGAAAAAGAACCATACGAGCGCACAGATGACGATATTGCGACGCTGTTGGATTTTATGCAACGAATGCCGTCGTTTGCTGATTTGCCACAATCAGTCAAGCGTCATCTGTGCGCTCGGATGGTTTATGCTGTTGTCGCGCATGCGGGAACGATTGTGATGCAAGACGGAGAGCCGTTGGATTCGTGGTACGTTACCGTTTGGCTTTTGTGCTTTTTCCGCTGTATTGCAACTTAACGATAGGTTTAGACATTGCATAGATAAGGTTATTTCTAAGCCTTAGTCAGTATGTGTGTTAGTAAAAGGGGTTTCTGCCAGGGTGCAACCGGAATTACAATTTACTAGAACCGGAACCGGAATTTAAAGAAATTACTGGAAACGGAATCGGAGCCGAAAAATGAAAAATACATGCCACCGAAAAATTAGTTTTATTTATTTTTTCTGCAATATTATTGGTGAAATAACCCTAGTTGGAAGGAGGTGTTCACTTTTTCTGTTATATTTTAGATTTTCATAATCCACGAAAGCGAAATCTATCTTCGATGGTTTATTTTCGGAGATTGTCAAGGTTTATATACTATACGAATGAAATCTATTTAATTTTTATCGTCATTTTTAAGTAAAATATCTTAATTTCCACCAAACAAAATTTAATGCCGGAATTTTTGATTCCGGTATAAATTTATCGGAACCGGAAGGTCCAAAAATGCCGGAACGGAAACCGGAACCGGAATTTAGGTTGCACCCTTGATCTGCGAACCGGGAGAATGTGTTGTTATTATTATAATATGTCCAGTGTAGAAACGGCAGTTTCAGTACAATGTTTGGTGTGTATCTGGTGCAAATAATGCCGGCACTTACTTATCGGCCACTGAAATGTTACTCGTGCTTACAGGGTGCAAAGTGGAACTGGATTATACCGGAATCAGATTGGAAACGGCACGTTTATACCGGAATTGCAATCGGATTCGGAATTATAAATTTTGTGACAGTATGAATAATTTCTATTGACATCATGTTGATTTAGGGTGTCTGTTGGCTGGCAAAATTTTCATAAAGCTTGCGTGAACAAATTGGCGACGATTTTTGGTTCTGTAAACCTAATCTACTATAAATTATTGATAAGTTAGCTCGTCGAAAGCAATTTAATAAATAAATAATATAGAACTTATGCATTCTATCACAACAAGTATGTAGGATTAAAACTAAAATTTCAAAATTCCGGTTCCGATCGGTTGTGTAATTGGAATCGGTATCGGAACTCGTATTGAATCGGAATTTTAATCCGAATCGGAATTTTGGTTGCACCTTGCACGCTTATATTTAGTTCTTTTAATGTATTTGCCCATACGAGTGGAGTTTGTTTCTTGTTTTGTAAAGGTGTGTGATTGTAAACGGCGAAGTCGAAGTTTTGATGCCTGATGGGAACGGCCGGATTGAGTATCATTTGGGTGACGCGTTTGGAATCCGGCCAGACGCAGGGGAACAAGTCCATGTTGGAGTGATGAAAACTCTGGTTGACGACTGCAACTTTGTCTTGGTCGCACAAGAACATTACGTTGAAATTATGTCACGCGCTGCGGAACACCTTCGACGCGATGTTGACTCGTGTGGCGAAATTGTGAGCGAAGTCGAACGAAGGTACGCAGGGTTCGCTTGCTAAAGGGAAAATAGGTGTGGAAGCACAGAGAACGCTGGTGAAACTCAAGTGCTTTTTTTCACAACCTGTGTTACGTCTGCAGATGTCGCATATTTCAAAGTAGTATTCGACGCGCATGTTTTGTAGACCATGGAAAACTTGCCAATGAAAACGCAAAACAGCCGATGTATTTTGAGCTATAGTCTGTTAGCAGTAGTTCGATGGCGAACTAGATTCGCAATTTCTGTTTATATGCTACTCGGTTTTCGGTGAAACAATGAATTCGTGTTCCTGTTCCTGCGTTCTGTGAAGTATATTTACTGTTGGAACCCTGTCCTTAACCCTTTGGGACCCCATTTGAATTCACGTATACAGTTCCGTAGAGGGAAGTGCTTCATTCTGATCAGGAAGTAGACACTGTTGGAATCGGGCATAGTGCTTATAGAACCACCGAGATAAACAATTTCGCTGGTCAATTTTATAAGGTAGTGTTTAACATGTTTTTGTTTTCAACCTGAGTAGAACTCAGTTCATCTGGTAGCAATTACAATTTGGCGATTATTGATTTTCAGACAGTATGACAATGGCGCTCGTGACGGGTATGTGATCATTAAAGCGAAACCGGACAAACTCATCCGGCAACTGACCGAAGACATGGATCGCGCTGTTGACCCGACGTACATGGAAGACTTTCTACTAATGTATCGAACATTTATTGACAGTCCTGTGGAAGTATTTGAAAAGTTGATGGCGCGATTTGAAGAAAAAGACGCCAGAGATAAGGTACGTCATTAGGAGACAGGTTGTCGCATCGGTAGCGGATGGAATGGGAGTGTTCGTCTGGAATTTTTTTAAAATTCATTTTCGTTTATGTATGTTTCAACATAGGATAAAACTTGCTTAACATCTCTCTGTATTTAACGGTTGATTAGGCGGCCCCGACTGCTCACAGAGGCCGCACGACACCAATCATTTGTTCAACTGTCCGGCGAAACCCACGAGTCTGACAGTCTTCGCCTTATGGGACAGCCCACTACTCGCGGCAACTTTCCTCGGCCTGAAGACGACGAGCGACGACTGAATGGCTCCTTTGGCTACAACAACAACAACAACTGCCGATCGCAGTATATATTTTATTGGTTGTAGGTGGTTCGTGTGTTGCTTCACTGGGTAAACAATCACTTCAATGATTTTGAATGTGACATGAAAATGATTAAAATGCTCGAAACATTTGAATCGTCGCTTGGACGCCAGGTTGGTTTAAGCGTCAAGCTGGAGTTGCGAGATTACTTCCCGCGTGTTGATTTGCGGCACTGAGCTTCGAGTCAAACAATAATTGATCTGAAATCATACAGTGTGCTTCTTAATTAAGCTAATGTTAGCTGTATGTTCACATATGCGGTGATTGGAAAATTAGGCAAATTTGCGTTGTAATGAACAATTTTTATACGCCATGTCCACGCGAACGTCTCTAGCGTAATGTCAACAATACCAGTTATGTTTCTATTTTGTCTGAGCGGTATACTGTTATTTGTGGCGAACCGGTGCGCGGTGATGCTCAACGTATTAAGGTGTAGCGCAAAGTTAAGAGTTCCTCGTGTTTCTGAGAAAATCAATATCGAATACGACTAATTTCAGTTCATTTAGTGACGCTGCAGTGTTTCTTGACTAATATTAGTAAGTCCAATTAAGTCATTATTAGAGTTTTTTTGATTTGATTTTGTTTTGATGACTTTAATTATCATTTTCAGGGTCTCCACGAACCGCAAAAACTGCTCAATATCGCTTGTTCGGTAAAATCGCGAAATCGAACTGTGACTTACAGCCGGTCAAACCGGGATGAACCATTGAGCTTTACGATCATTGGAGGCGGTGTACCGGCTGATAAACGGAACTCGTCTGGCAGCGGAAGCAACAGCGGATCCTCGATGGGAATTTATGTGGCTGAAGTTGTTGCCGGAAGCCAGGCGGAAAAGATTGGCATCAAACGTGGAGATCAGGTAAAAGGGTGCAATGGGAATCCCTGTTTCGGTTGTTATGTCCGGTTTTTTAGATAGCTGAACTTGAACTTTGTGACTACTTCAGGGTGGCAACAAAGGTTCGGATTCGGATTTGGCAAAAATTTGAGGTTCGGATTCGGGCAAATCGTGGATTCGGTGCCACCCTGGACTACGCTAGCGATAATTTTAGAATTTCTCAGAATTCTTTTAGAAATAGCATCTTAGCGGTAATTTTTCTGTAACAGCGATTTTGCATAACGTAGTTTCGGTATAAAACTTGGGTTTTGCACATTACCGTCATGTGTAATTATATGAAGCCTTTGGTAATAATAATTAAGTGCAAAATAAACCGATTTCATAACATCAGGCTGCAGCGGGAATTAAGTCGTTTGTCAGCAATAAAATAATCTATTGCTACCAATACTACGTAATTCTTTCTGAATTTTTTTCTGTATTTCAAGCTTCAACTTTTAAATACCGGATTGAACCTGCCTGAACGAGAATTCCGATTGCACCATGAGTTTCATACATGCTTTGCTCATTTCAGCCCTTAACGTGAACAATATTGTTGAATTTTAGCTTATTTTCTAGATTCTCGAAGTGAACAGTACAAAGTTTACGCACATTTCTCATCGAAAAGCGATGGATATTTTGCTTGGCAGCACGCATTTGTCGATTGTTGTGAAGTCGAATATGCTGGGTTAGTCTTAGGATTTTTAAAATTTGTTCATAGTTAAACAAAATTTCAAAACGGAGAAACTGTCGGTTTTTCTTTTGCGTTAAGGGCGTTTGCGTTTGCCATTTAAGTCTCGTGCTGCTTTGAGAACCCTCTGTAAGTATGGCGATGCATTTACTTTGACTTTTTAAACCTTAAGACTTCATTATATTTTAAACCTTAAGACTTGATTATATTTTTTAAGTTTTAATTTGAAAATCATTGTTATAGGATTCAAAGAACTGATAGCAGCTAGTAGAGCGGCATCGACTGAATATACTGAGGTATTTGATTCACCATCCGCAGACGCTGCTTGTGGTCAGCAACAGAGGCAACTCTCATCACTCCTGGCTGGAAACGGGAACTGTAGCAAAGTTGCCAGTTTACCGCAAAGGATTTCGTTGATGTCGGGTGGTGCAGTTGGTAGTGACGGCGGTAAGCGTCGTGCACAACTGTACGAACATTCCCAACACGGTTTTGCTGCTGGGGTGAGTCCTTTGTATCATAGCCGCCGAGCAAATTCAGTATCATCTTCTGCGATTCTTTCAACTGGAGTTGGACATTCTACAGGAACCGTACTTCCAGCGACAGGGCCACATCATAGGATTTCAACGGCTGTTCGGAAGCATTCAGCATCGTCGTTGGAGCATCATTCGATATCAGGAAATCGGAAAACAACAGCAGGCAGTTCTGACGGAACCTTGCTGTTTCAAGGCGTTGACGGTGCTGGTGTGGGTAGGAATGCAGGAGGTAGTGGTGGAAAGCTGTTTGGAAAAATTATGAAACGCTTTGGTGTGTCGGCAAGTTCGACGGGAAACCGCAGGTAGGTGCCTTTTATGACGCGTTGCAACAATTTCAATTTGATTACAAAGTCAAAGTCCGTTTGGTAGATGGAAAACTATTGCTAGCAACTTTACTTTGTGTGTATTGGTGCAATGATTGCTATACTTCCAGCCAAGTTAATTTGAGCCGAATAAAGACATTAAATACATTAAATTTTTGGAAAATTAACGTTTGTTAATACTAAACCCTCTTGCAATATTTAATTATTTCGACATCAAGTTTTTGTTGTAGGACATACGCAATAGCTTATGAACTACACCTGCTGCTAGTAACTGTGCGGCATATGATTGGACAATTTTTACTGCAAACCTAAGAACAGGGTGTAGGGTGATCAGGAAATTTTTTAACTTTTTGAAAAATCGACGTTTATTATAAACTAAAGGCATTTATTTGGTTTATTTTGACACCGATTTCTAGTTGTAGTGCAAGCTCAATCGCAAGCAGTGACGATTTGCCTGACGGTTGCAGTACGAGTGGTGGCAAACCGCCAACTGGTACAACGCCTCATTTGATGTCACTTGATGATTCATCACTAATTATATCCGGTGCTGAGTTGGCGGCG
>JASANG010003007.1:0-11245 GCA_030248215.1 Enoplolaimus lenunculus
GTTGAATTAAACGTTTGCTTGGCATCAAAAACTTAGTGATAATGCAAGGTTACACTGAGGAATGTACTTTGAAAAACTTAAAAATCGTTTACAGTTTCGAACTCAGATGTATTTGTGCTGGAGTTATTTATGTGCTACAATTAGAGATTACTGACATTTATGGACTTTAACAATGGTTTAAAGACTCTATCCGCTTACAGACTATTATTAGGAATACGGACACCTTTTGATTTGGACTCAAAACGGGGATCCTACCCAGTTATTCCCTCTCTCTTATTCGGGTCGCTAAAGCGACGAGCCTAAGCTTTCCTGTTGTCCTTGTGCAGTTGTGTGTATCATATAACACATTGATACTGGTATCATCTTGACCGTTGTGAACGTGAAAATTTATCCATTACACCTGAATCTATGCGAAAGTTAAAGGTAAACTAGAGTACGATGAAACTTTGGATCACAATTTTATAACTGAACTGAAACTGGAAACTATTTAGGATTACTCGTCGAAGCTTCCAACTATATTCTCAATCGTGTGTGAAATCTATAACCATTACAGTAATCGGTTTTAAACGAGCTACCACTTACGGTATCTATAAATTTTAAAGATTTGCTCAGAAATGCGCCGGCCAATTCACAAGTTGAAAAACGAGAAAATTTTCCAATTTTCATCATTTCAATGGTTTCAAAGATAGAAGGCTTACCGCGAACTGGTAATAGGTGCTAAGCCAGGGTATATTCTATAGAAAATACGATTATTTAATTGTTTTAGCATTTGCTCAAACAGTGACATTTGAAAATTTGGAAAAGACTACACTAAACCCAGGCGACTCGCTTAAGCTTCGATGTGGCAATGTGCTCGTTGACCCTGCATCTCGAGTTCAACTCACTGTTCAAGACCAAGTTGTTGATCCGTATAACGCCAATATTGTTCCTGGAATTAAACAAGAACGCGTGTTGGTAAGTGCTTAGCAGAGGTGTGTCTGGGAGGGGAGTTAGAGGTCAGTTTTGAGTAAGCTATCTCTGTAAAAGCTTAAACTAACTTGATTTAAGCTTAACCTAATACAGCAGCATTAAGCTAACTTTCTAGATTAACTAAACTAACAAGTAGGTTTACGCATGAACTCGTTTATAATGTTACAAATTTTAGTCTCAGCTAAACTTAATGAATTCTTGAATATGCGTAATTTCGGGGCTGCAATTGCTACTTAAACCAACGTAAACTCATGTTAAATTTGAAAATATGAAATATCTTAGCCTAAGTTAAACTTACAATTCTAGTTTAGTTAGTCTGTTCAGCCATTTAAGTTTTACTTAAACTAATATTCAAGTTTAGTTCACCTTATAAATTAAGTTTAATATTTTACATTTTGACCCCTGAACGTTTTCAAGAATATTGTTAGTTTTGTTATTTTAGGCGGAAGGTCGTGGCCACGTTGAATTTTTGCTCGAAACTGTTACGGCTCCGATGATTGCACAAGAGTTTATTTGCCGAGTTACATACGCCAATGGTACCCTCCACGCATCACGAGCGAGGCTTCAAGTGAATGGTGAGTGCTTTTATTTGTTATTAAATTTTGAATTTTACATGAATATTTTATTTTTTCAATTTATTCACTATTTCGATTTAAATTTTAACCTAGCGCAATTGTAAGGGTTGCGCTTTCGTGTTACACTATACTCGCCATGAGTTACGTCAAAACGTGTTTTAAGTCTATACTTCAAACACTCTTTAAACATCAGTATATCTTATTTTATAAATCCCTGTCACATAACACAATTTCTGATATTGAAATATGTTCCAACTGAAAACAGACATTTATTTTTGTTCAGAAAGTAAACCAATTACTAAAGTGAGCGATTGAAGTTCAACTACTTATGTACTATTTCTTCAAGTAATTACCACTTCAATTAGGTTTTAAAATTTAAGCCACTGTCTCGTACGAAAGTATATAATTGAAATACAGTAAAATCAAAAGCGCCCTCAAACCCCCGAATTAGGGGTCCCAACATTTGGGGGGGGGGGCGTATCTTGCCATACTAAAAAATTTTCGCGGACCATGAAGTTATAGAGGTGTCAAATATATTTTGCCCCCCCCCTCATACCGGTTTTGGGGGCTCGGACTATCGTAACGCCGTCCCTGATGAAATACCGAGCGACCATCACTAAACATCGTTATATTTCAATAATTTCAGGTTCTCCATATATTCAACTCAAAGGTCGTAAAAAGTCCCCGCTGTCTCGGGATACAGTACCATCAAAAGCGCCCTCAAACCCCCGAATTAGGGGTCCCAACATTTGGGGGGGGGCGTATCTTGCCATACTAAAAAATTTTCGCGGACCATGAAGTTATAGAGGTGTCAAATATATTTTGCCCCCACCCATACCGGTTTTGGGGGCTCGGACTATCGTAACGCCGTCCCTTATGAAATACCAAGCGACCATCACTAAACATCGTTATATTTCAATAATTTCAGCTTCTCCATATATTCAACTCAAAGGTCGTAAAAAATCCCCGCTGTCTCGGGATACAGTACCATCAAAAGCGCCCTCAAACCCCCGAATTAGGGGTCCCAACATTTGGGGGGGCGTATCTTGCCATACTAAAAAATTTTCGCGGACCATGAAGTTATAGAGGTGTCAAATATATTTTGCCCCCCCATACCGGTTTTGGGGGCTCGGACTATCGTAACGCCGTCCCTGATGAAATACCAAGCGCCATCACTAAACATCGTTATATTTCAATAATTTCAGCTTCTCCATATATTCAACTCAAAGGTCGTAAAAAATCCCCGCTGTCTCGGGATCGAACTCTAACCCTAGTCGCCCTCATTCGGTCCCATTTGTCGCCGGAAGTAACCTGGTACAGACAATTTAAAAACGGAACGCGACAAAATTTAATTGGCAGCTACAAGTATGACTTAGAAACGGACGAAACAACAGAGCGGCTTGGAAGCTTTTCGTATCGATACACGTTAGTGGTACGTTGTGTTTATTAATTAATTAATTAATTAATTAAATTAATTAATTAATTTAATTAATTATTTTATTTTATTATTTACCTTTTATTTATTTATTTATTTATTTGTTTACTGTGGTTTGTTTTAAACAGGCAGGTGTTAAGAATGCGAATATAAAACTTAGAAATCTAAGAAATATAAGCCAGGTTGCTAAGCAAAGAATTAGGATGCGTTCCACCAAGCAGATATGGATTATTTTGGCGAACAAGAATGGTTTCTGAAAATCATCGATGGTTTAAGTTAAAGCTACAAACTTTGAAATCCGAAACAAAATTAACTTTGGACATAAAACTGCTAACAGGTCGTTGGTGGTCTTTAAATGAGCTACTTTCTTCCCATATTCCAGTTTGCAGTTCCTAAGTAGTTTACACGACATTGCTAATTTCACAGGAAGGCTAAGGGCTCGTAGTCATGGTTGGAAAAGTGGAGCTAAGACTCTCCCCTAGAAAAATTTTGCCCCCCCCCCCCCGAAAACTTTCAACCGTGCTTGCCAATCAGTGACAACCCTTGTATGCCGCTCCTGAAAATTTTTTGCCCCCCAGCAAAGTGAACTGGCTACGTGCTTGTATAAGCTTTAGCCTAATTGACTATGAAGCTAACAATGATTTCAGATCAAAGATGCCGAACCTGGTGATAGTGGAGTATATGTATGCAAAGTGTGTAATGGTATTGGCTGTTCAGAAGCAACTTCAACCATTTCAATATTTTCTGGACGCCCAGAGCCTAAACGCAATCGTAAGCAGCGTTAGATACTTAAAACAGCAATTTATGACTAAATTACAATATGTCACAGTGACTTTTGTTCGAAATGGCTCAAACAACTAGACGGTGGCCTCGAAACCATAAGGGGCCAGCGGGCCTCAGTTCACCCTGGAAGAATTTTGCTCCCGGCCGGAAAGTTTTGAACCTTGTTTGTAAGCATCGAAAAGCATTGTATGCTCATCTTGAAAAATGTTTAGCCCCCCCAGACAGTAAGCTTGAATTAATACTTAAGCCGTTGAACGAACAAACTCATGGATGGATCTGAGAAAACTTTTGGGAAGTTATACGATGGAATTGGCAGAATATACTGAATAAAGAGTTTTCCTCCATAATAATTGGAACTTACGTACCAAGTTTCAACGCCAGAGTCCTTAGTAATACTTCGGATGGGATTTTGGTTTTCGTAGAAAAAGGTGTTCGATGGCAAATAGCAGTACAGAGCGATATTTTGACGCATAGACTAGGCGACCAATGTATAGAACAGGACCGTTAATATATGCTTATTCCTAAGCCTAAGCAAAACATCAGTCAAAAGG
Organism: Enoplolaimus lenunculus; assembly: GCA_030248215.1. NCBI lineage: Eukaryota > Metazoa > Nematoda > Enoplea > Enoplida > Thoracostomopsidae > Enoplolaimus > Enoplolaimus lenunculus. The sequence goes on from JASANG010003007.1 coordinate 4,314, forward strand.
TTAAACTAGTCCTATTGCAGTCCCGCCGAAAAACGTTCCGACCTTGATCTTTACATGGCCGACTAGACTGATGCCGTCTGATTCAAAATATTACCGATATTATATTTGACAAAATTGTTTTTTGTTTTCAGTAATACGAAACAAACACCCCAGTCCGCACCTGTGAACTCTTACTAATTGTAGCAAGCAGCACCATAAATTAGCGTAATAAATCTTTTAGTTTTAATTGAAATATGCGTGATATATCCGGTCCCGATCGGTAATATCCGGTTCCGAGTATTTTTTGGTGTTCCGGTTGTACTCGGCTAACAAAAGCAAAAAAATATCGAACAACTTTGCAACAATTACTTTATTTGTGAATGTTTTTAGCGGAAGAATGTTACATATTCGATACGTATGCAAAAGCTTGTATCGCTGCAAGCGGTACACAATGCGACTTACAACGCATCGCAAAACATCAAAGATTTCGAGACGCGGCCTCGTGTGAAGCAGAGTTACGTGCATTTGTCAGCGGTAAGTCTTTGCTTTTCTGGTTAGGTCATGTACATACGTATCCCGCGGGTAACAACCTCACCGCCCCCCCAATCAGCATTTTTTATAAATTAATGTCACTGGATTATACAGTCATTGCAAACGATCTGACGGTTTTATCTTGAGAAGAACCAATATTTTATATTCGGTTGCAGCGTTTTTCGTGTTATGCGTTGTTCACACTAATTTTGTCAACGGTGCCACAAAATCGCTTTTAAACCAGGGCTATCACAAGGTCATTTTGAAAATTGCAACTTTAATTTTTGATTTCAGCATTTTCCAGCAATGATGACAAAATTCAGTTTCGATCCGCTGTGTTAAAACAGCCGTTAAACATGAGTCAACTGAAAGAACCAGCGATTAATGTTGCATCTCGTGAGGAATGCGCGTTTTTGTGTCGACTTTCGGCGGTATGCAGATATGCAGGTGAGAATGCCTGCACCGTCCAAGGGGGCATAGCAAGCCCGAGGACGTTCACGTGTCAACCCCCGTTTTGACATTTTTGTATAGGCGTTTTTAGACACGGTTTCAGCAGCTTCCAACACAAAACAGCCTTTCCCTTTTGAATTTTTAAACGGAACGCGTTTAACCCCGGTTTCCAAAATCATCGCTACGCCCCTGACCCCCGTCAATTTTTTGTAGAAATGTATAGCGGTGTTTTTCACTAAGCGAACCCCCTCAAAATGCTCGTACCTCGAGTAACTTTTTCAAACTTTGCACCGCTTTGCAAAAAGTTGCGCACCATTTGCGAAACCTTATTGAAATATATCGGCGAATACTGCATTAATCACATAATTTTTATGTTTAAGTGAATTTGTCTCAACTAACGTTAATTGGTAAATTTATATAGATCAGGGCCGTAACAGTAGTATGAGCACATTCCAAATACCTAAGCATAAGCCTAAGCGTAAGAAAGAGTTTACACCTACGTTTAAGGGTAAAGCCTAAGCCTAAACAAAAAATATTGTGCAGCTTTAAGCTTACTCTATTGAAGTCCCGCAAAGAACGTTCTGCCCCGAATCTTTACATGGGCCATTGTTCATAGTTAAGGAACACAATTAATGTTTGTCAGCGGCCAGCATTGAACGAACACCACCGTCTGTAAACTCAATATTAAATCATTCTTTGTGTAAATTCTGCAATTTTTTTGTTTCAGTTGTAATACCTCCAAATGATAACGAATCATATTTGTGCCATTTTATGACGCAATCTGAAGATCCTTTATCAGCCGAATGTTTACTGCCGGAGTCGGGCAATCAACTGTTAGATTCTGGATTGGACCAGCCCGTAATTCTTGGTTGCCTTCAATTTGCGGGTCTTGAAGATATTGTTGTGCCAAAATTATCCCGAGAACGGCTAGATTCGATTATCAAAGGTAAAACGGGAAAGCTAAAGCTACAAATTTTCTTAACTTCTATTTTAAAGCATTATGAATCGCCGAATACAGTGTAGGAATGGTATTAATCTGTGAAAAAATACAAAACAGATGAGAAGAGATATTAAATGACTTGAAAGATAGTATAATTGCAAGATTGACTTAAATTTTATAAAATTTAAGCTTGAAATTGTACACATATAGTCTTTTTACTGTAGAATAGTCTAAATTTTCTTACTGCCCCAGTTTGAACGTTAATCAAATTCAACATTTCTAAACTTGCAACATTGTCAGCTGTTTCTTTCGTTTAATTTTGAGAAATTTTTTCAACTATTTTATGATAGAATCATTTTTGCCTTTCAGCGAGTTGTTTTATGTACCATCAGCAAACGGAATCATGTCAAACCGTATACGGGGAAATTTGTGACCTCAAACATGCACGAAATGCAATGATATACGGCACATTGCAAGAATGCGAAGAACAAGGCGCTCAAACGGCAAGCACACGTGTTGAAACATCTCAAAATACAGGTTAGGGTATAACTACAATTACTGTGGTGTTATACTTTTTGTCTAGTAGCCATACATGCAACCATGTTAAACTTTCCTAAACTGCTGGGGTTTCACATGTTTTCACCAAATATATATTGTCATAGGAAGCATTCGTTAACTAATACACGCTTAAAACCTTCAGAATTAGATTATCAGTAAATTTATATGATGTACTACATTTTTGTACAACGATGTCGTTAAAAACAATGTTTACTTGTACTGGAACGGTGCCCAAAATACGTGTGTGAAGCGTTGCAGTTTTAATAATATAGATGACAAAAGGATTTTATTTCGTAAGAGTAGAACCTAATTTTAAAGTTGGTTCGCGAGTGAGCCTAGCTACCGAAATTATTGTTTCGGCCGTTAGGATTAAGTTTGACTTCTAAAATCATATTAAGTCCGTGCACCTACAAATAGAAATTTCAATTTTTGAACAATATTTTTTGCAGATTTTGTTCACGCAATGCGATACGCGACTGTATCGATATCAGATTCACGTGAAACATTTACCTCAGATGCAGTTGCAATGAGCATACGAGTGCAATCGCCGTCAGAATGTGCATTTCTCTGCAGTACTGATCCAACATGCAGGCACGCAGGTAGTGTCAGACCCTGCGCAAGGACGTTAAGATCCCTCCTATCTAACAAATTTCTAGTTTTGTGCCTCGAAAATTGTATTTGGCTTTTGTTCGCTTAGCTCGCTAGGTTTTTTAAAAATATATATTTGAGAGGTTCCTCGTCTAAAGGTTCTCCGTCCGCCACACTGTATAGCGGTGCATTTCTACGGTCTAAGATTAGTCGGGAATTTCAGACCTTTGGCCAATTGTACAAGCCGGTTATGAGTGTGTTCGAATTCATTTGCTTCAGTACATCAGACTGACACTCGTACAAAATACACTGCAAATCCAATATTAATAAGAAGTAAAATGTTAAACGGGCGCTGTTGTAACTTTAAAGGTACGTACAGTGGAGGATCCAGAATCCTTCGGTGACGGAGCAACTTTTTGCGTTCTAAAATTTTAAAGTTTTGAAACGCGTTTTTATCAAATTTTTCAATATTTTATGATTGGTCAATTCTGTCGAAATAGTAAAATTGTTTTAATTTTGGAATGTAACCTCGACATATTTTTCGCTGTCTGACTAGAAAACACATTTTAAAACTTCGGATGAACTATGTCCATCGCCAAATTTTCAACACGGCAGGGTGGGTGGAGGTATACATCGCCCATCTTCCTAAATCCGCCTCTGGGTACCTCTGCTAGTTGGCGTTACAGAGACAATCTACTCGCGTCTTATCAGAGTAGGTTTTCAAATTGCCGATATTCGCTCAGCTGTGGTCATCAGTTAAAAGATTGAGAGGGCACGCAATCATCAAAATCAAAGCTGTGCACTACATATGGAACAGTAGTCTCAAGGGCATTTGATGAAGTTCAGAGGTAATATGATTACTATTACCCTTGTACAAACGCCCGAGTGATATATAGCGGAGGATGCAGAAATTTATGACGGGGGCGGCTGGCAAATGTTATGAAACGCAATTTTTACTGTATAATGACCTTATCATTTTATGATAAAAAATTTTCTGAGGAGAAAAACTGCAAGGTTGCGGGACCTTATCATTTTTTCACAAAAAAATGTGAGGAGAAAAGTTGTAAGGCAGGGGAAACTTTACCATTTTATCACATAACATTGTGACGTGGGGGTCGTACGCACCCACCCCGCCTCAATCTGGAACAACTAGGGTTTATATATAATTTTATTTTCAGGCGTCATCTATAAATCTGGACGAGATCCGGTATGTGCTTTTTTCGATAGTGATTTCAATTTTGATTGCGCTGTGAACAATTTAGCTCAAAGCAACCGCATTGCTCAGAACATTAATTCGTCAACAGAAGCCGCTAATCCTGTTCTGCTTGGATGTTTTCAATTTGGTGGGTTTTTTAGTTTTTATAGTGTTTTTGTTTTTGATTTATTTAAATGTTCGTAAAGTACCTGTGTCTATAAACCAGTGTCGATTTGTCGAGAAAACTTGATACGACTGAAAAAATTAGTTGTTTCTTCGAAAAAAAACGAAAAATTTGAAAAAACATTCACTCGTACTTCGCTAAAATGCAACGAGTTTAATGGACGCTAAACCTGGTGCCGAAATCATGCTACGATAATCATTTTAGGCTACTGTAATGCCCTTAAAAGTAAAATTGGCCGTTCTTGTAAATACGACAGCTAAACTTGCGATAGGCCGAGAAGTTTTTGAAAATATTGGTCAATTTTTCGGTAATTGACAGTAGCTGCTACAGTCATTCGACAATATCTAACATTCAAATGTTAAACTTTTTAACGTATTTTGTAAACCTTTCAGATATTCCACAACAGCCAAGCACTGGCTCTGACAAATTACGGCGCTGTTATGCATGTGACGGACGCTCAGGGGCTTGCGTAAGCATAGTTGGTTCAGCTTGTGAAGTGCCGCCTGGATCTGCCATCACTGTGTTTGTCGATCGGCCAAGTTGTTGGGCAGTATGTAATCCAACAGGTAAATGCATTAATTTATCTGTCGGTGAGATATTTAACCCTTTCACTCATAAAGTATACTATGAACAACTAAATACAATAATGTACGAGCAATACACACACTGTGAGCAGTGTTTAACATTTATAACATATATGCGCAGGGCAAAATCTCCACAAGACGTGTGAGCCTACTCGGGCTCGAGCGTCAAGCTACTATAGGTTAGTGGTCATCGTAAACGCTTCCCACCCGTAAGACTGGGGATCGAATCTTACCTTGAAATTACATCTCGCATAAAATTGAAAAGATTCATGGCCGAAAGGGTTAAATTAAATGCCTAAATCAGTTGAAAGTTTTGTAAACACAAACTTCAGTTTAATTCCACTTTGGCTGGGTGTTCAGCAAATGTCGTACTTTATTTGCGCAATTACAAGCTTGAAAAGAAATCGTTTAAGTTGTTCGTAATGCAGATACTAGTAATAAATTGAGTTTGTCTTGTTTCTGACTTTGCTCAGTTGTTTTTTCTCAACACAACTGACGATATTTTCACACAATTTCACTCTGCAGAATATCATTTGTCTTGTTTCTGAGTTTGCTCAGTTGTTTTTTCTCAACACAATTGACGATATTTTCACACAATTTCACTCTGCAGAATATCATTTGTCTTGTTTCTGAGTTTGCTCAGTTGTTTTTTCTCAACACAATTGACGATATTTTCACACAATTTCACTCTGCAGAATATCATTTGTCTTGTTTCTGAGTTTGCTCAGTTGTTTTTTCTCAACACAATTGACGATATTTTCACACAATTTCACTCTGCAGAATATCATTTGTCTTGTTTCTGAGTTTGCTCAGTTGTTATTTCTCAACACAATTGACGATATTTTCACACAATTTCACTCTGCAGAATATCATTTGTCTTGTTTCTAAGTTTGCTCAGTTGTTTTTTCTCAACACAATTGACGATATTTTCACACAATTTCACTCTGCAGAATATCATTTGTCTTGTTTCTGAGTTTGCTCAGTTGTTTTTTCTCAACACAATTGACGATATTTTCACACAATTTCACTCTGCAGAATATCATTTGTTTTAAAAGTGCATTGCTAACTGGTGATAGATGCTATACACATTTGAGAATGCTGTAGTTGAATCGTATTAATTTGTTTCCAGCGTTGACACGAAAATGTTATTTATTCAACAAACAACTGTCAATTTGTACAGCAGGTCAGGGTGATTTTTGTGCAACTGCTGCGTCAATGGGTAATGCGTTGTATGACACATTAGAACAGTGTTTCACAGCTAATAAAGGTAAATTTTGAATGGTTAACATCACTTGGTGCAGGCATGACATTATACTATAGTGTTGCTTCACCTTTTCAGTTGCATATCATGGCCCATGTAAAGATTTGGGGCGGAACGTTTTTTCTGTGGAACTGTAATAGAGTAAGCTTAAGCTTTAGACTATAGTTTTAGCTTAAGCTTAGGCTTAGGTATAAACTCATTCTTACGCTTAGGCTTAGGCTTAGGAATTTGCTTATACTCCTGTTTCGGCTCTGTTCTATACATTGGCTCATATCATTAATTTTAATTTTTTAGTTAATAAATCTAGCATGCAATTGTTAAAATTTGCAAATGGGAAAATTTTTAGTTCAGTGTATTCTTTTAAGTGCACTGACTAATGTTGAAAAAATTATGGTTTCGAGATGTGTGCATCAATTGTTTGTAATATAAAACATTGTGTCGAAGTTTACTGAAAATAAATTTTGGTTTGATCCAAAATATATAAAAAACTTAACTGATCTGAGATAAAGCATATAGTCTTTAATCATTTGTAAGGATTTCAGTAGGTCCGTAGCCTGCTCAATATTGAACGGGCTGAAAATTTACGACTATCATTCATGGATTTCTCACCAAAAGTTTGAAACTATAGCTTCGGTATTTATCTCATGCGAGGTTCACGTTAT
>JASANG010000187.1:0-11188 GCA_030248215.1 Enoplolaimus lenunculus
ATATGATCTGTGGACACATCAAATAGTGCACAAACAACGTATAGGTGTTAAAGATGTGGAGCTCAGAAAAAGGAGTTAAATTTTTTTTACATCTACACAAACGTAATAACGTGGATGACCCATTGACCCATTTACTGAAGCTATGAATATTGCTTCAACAGAGTGGGAGAAACGCAGTCGAAGTTTCCGTTTGCGTTATTTTTACTATCCGTTTACACCCTGTTAGAGTTACCGCTGCAGAGCTAATAACTGGCTGCACGCCGGGTCTGGAAAAGCACAAATGGCAGGTTTGTGAGAGCTGCTGTTTCACAGCGATCTGTATGCCTTTTGTTGCCGAGTCTTCTTATCGACTCATAAATTCCACACTAGCCGTGACTAATCTCTATAATACACTAAAATTATATGTCTCGTAAAAAATTGTACACTCTGAAATAAAATATCAACAATACTTTACGATCTCGGCGTTTTAAGCACCGTGTCCTTATTTAAACTACCTATCCCTTCATCGCGGCCGACTGTCTCTTGTTACCTTTATTATTTATATAAAATTAACTTGTTGAAATGGTCGTGGTCTGCAACGTAACTTAATACTGAATTAAATAAAAATCTTTCTCACAATTAGAAAAAATTAATTTTTTCATTTAAAAACTTACTTGAATTGGTTGGAAAATGGTTGAAAAGTTTTGAATTCTACATCACACCGTTTTAGCTGTTCTTAAAAAACAAGAACATCAATTAATATAATTGCATCAATGACTAAAACAGCTGGAGCTATGCAGAAAATTAGCCAACCACGATTAAGAACACATCCGACGATTTACGCCATTTCAAAGCTAGCGCTGCTTGGATAGCAGGCAGGGTAGTTCAAACTGTTATGTTCCCGGTATTGCGGATGTCCCCTAATTGGCAACTCTACTATATATGTGAGTGCGTGTGTGTGCAATTACACTGCAAATTTCAATGATTGATTTTAACTCAGAATGAGTTGAATCATTCAGTCTGAGTTGGGACTGTCAGAACTCAGAATTTTGAGTTGATTCAATTCATTCTGAGTTACTTAATCAACTCACCCAGAGTCAACTAAACTCAGAGTGTGTTAATGTATACTGATTTTAATTCAGAAATAACTAACTCGCTAGCTGAATTGATTAATCAATTCATTGGAATTTACAGTGTAAGATTATCATTTTCACACAAAGGCTGGTTCCAATTTTTTTCTTATGGAATCATTCATTCGAGAACAGAAATAAGTGGCAAAAAGCGTACCAGAAAATCTATAAAACACATTTTGTTGCAAACAACTTGCACAGCTGACATGTGAACCTTCATATCCAAAGGTTTGTCTTGGTTCGCTTGGTTAAAATTATATTTCTAAGTTAGCAACAGGTACTAAACCGCATATCCGTTTCCGGTAGAAATCGATGTCCGTTTCCGTTTACGAGTACAAATTCAAACTGATATTTCAATGACTATAGCGCCACTTAGTGAGCTTTATTTATACAAAACATATACACATACAATACCATATCAGTGTGCACGAATAAAAAGATTAAGTATAAAAACAAAAGCATGAAAGTAAGAAAACATGCAAAAAAATCAAATATCAAATATTTTGGCATGTAAAATAAATGCAAAACTACACAATGAACAAATGTCTGTAAATTTATATGCCAGATCGTAAAGTTTCCGGCGGATCCACTACATTTTAAAATAAGGAAAATTTGAAAAATTACCGAGACCTTTAGCTTTTAATTTTTATTAATACGGCAAAGGAAAGTCCGGTTCTTTGTCAAAAATGGTCCGATTTTTAACATTTTTGTACATTTGAGCTTCTCATAACCCCGTGGCAATCATTTCAATCCAAAATATGGATTTTTAAAAAATTCTATCCAAGCTACCAATAATTTAAGCGTTCAGTTCATTTCAACAATTAGCTTGCAATCCGTTATCGTATTCAATAATCACTGAAGGATCATAATGACTTAAGTTTTCTACATGTATTGCATCGGATTTATCATCCACTGCTCCATTGGTATTCGCCAGCTGTTCGTTATACATGGAACCAATCAAACCGCTGCATTCCAATTCGCCGTTACCGATTGGCTGGCCGTGGCTGTGCATTCCATTTAACGAGCCAATCAAATCGCTGCAATCCAAATCGCCGTTTCTGATTGACTGTTCGTCGTTGTGCGTTCCATTAAATGAACCGATCAAATCGCTGCATTGGAATTCGCCGTCTCCTATTGGCTGTTCTTTAGTATGGCTTCCGTTAAATGAGCCAATCAAACCGTTTATAACTGGTTGCTCGTCCTTGTGAGGTTCGTTCAACGAACCTAACAAATTACTCGCCGGTTCAAGACAGTGTCCATTTGCCTCTGGTTCATTTGTGTCTGCAGCTGTGTTGTAAGCTTCAAAGCCGTTAATTTCACTTGAAATTGGTAAAATTGAACGTGTTCCAGCGTTGAGCTCTTGCTCTCGAATCATCATACTGTCGTAATGGTCGTTCAAGTTGCTTCGATCTTGATTAACGGTAGGTTGTCCAGCCCCTTGCCGATCTGGCTGATATTCGTCATCTCTTCGATCGTTTTGCCACAATTCACCATTTGAAGTCTGATTTTGCTGCGTTCCACCAATATCATCAACACTCATTGAGTCACAGTACTCTCCAGAAAGTCGTCCAGATGTATCATTTTCATCAATCAAAAGCGATTTCTCTACTGCTGTCTGGAGTTTATCCGTGTCAGTTAAACTAAACTTGTTGTTTAGTTCGGTTCCAACCGGAATTTTAATTTGTGATACACGTTCAAATCTGTTGCTATGATTGTTACTGATGAGTCTTTCGTGTTCATGTTCTTCGAAGTCTAAAACAGTTGCTAATATATGAACCTATGGTAACAAAAAGCTCGCTGTCGTAATGACGTGTCGAAACATTAGCACACGCTTGCAGCCAATAACTGGCGAGAAAGCGCCGCCGTTGGCCTGCGTCGACATTAAGTTTTTTTCAGTAAACTGTTTATTGAGAAAGTTTTTTCAAAAATAACGCAAATTTTTGCGTTTATCTCACTGGTTAGCGGTGTAACATCGGATTGTACAACGATGCAGTAAAATACTGCACAAATATTTTGAAAACTTCAAACCAAAGCAAAACTGGCGGATTCATGTGTTGTCACCCAGGCCATGGCAAGCAACACGGCGACAAGGAAAATTTCGCCGCAAGATTTAGTGCTAGCATTCTTCTCATTTCCGTTATTAGCGGTGAACTTCCTAACAATTAAATACTTAGCAAACATCCTTTCTAAATCGATACTTAATAGTACACATAGATGGCTGCTAATGCACAGATGAGTGATGTAGCAGTGTATACGCATATATTTAAGCTTAATCCTAAGCCTACGCAAAGTTTTTAGCCTAAAGCATAACTTAACTCTCGAAGAAAATAGACCGGCCCACATGTATATGATCTTTTTTGCCTAAACCTCAGCGTTTACCTAAAGCGTTTGCCCAAGTCTGAGCTTAAGAATGAGCCCAAACATTTCAGACACCATCTTCAGGTGCCACCTTACTTCTCCGGCCCAGTTCCGCGTTACAATTCATCCACAGGTCCGTTTGATGTTTAGCCGTGGACCTGGTGTCGTTCGCGCCACCCTTATCCGCCACTGGGCTCCCCCCAGAAAATATATCCGTCGCTTGTTTGACCGTTGTTGTCCAAGTTGCCGTTTCGCCCGATTTGTTCAACATTTCGCCTTCTTTCGAAGTTGACTCTGCGATACTGTTCGGTTCAGCTTGGAAGCGAACTTCAATTGTTTTGAGTCGTTTGTAGAATTGCCGTTTTGCACGATCCAACAGCAGGGTATACTCTAAAAGTAGGGATCAAAAAAATTGAACTGGACTATATATATACACAAGCTCGTTTGCCCTCGCATGACAATAACCGTAATATTAAAGGCTGATTTTTGTAGGGTTTGACATATATTCAACATAAACGGAAGCCTAAGCCTATTGAAACTGTCGCATAGACTGCGTTGGACGAAGACCAAATCTATCTATTTTGCAAATTAGGCACTGATGAAGGCAACGGCCCCGTAAACTTTTTATTCTGTATACGTATATATTTGCGTAAATATTAATTTTATATGTCTATCCGGAATATTGGCTCTATGCTTGAACGGTGCCCAAAAAATACGTATGTGGAATGTTTCAGCCTCAATAATATAGATTATGAAATGCGGCTCTCGACACTTTAGAGAAATTATCACAAGTTGAAGTCTCGGGGTGAACTCTACTTTTACCGTCATTATTTTGTAGACAGAGGCGGGGGGGGAAGAAGTTGCACAAGAGATCAATTGTACAGAACATCATATTTAACATGAATATGACACAATAGATGATCTTGAATGGTGATTTGTCTGTAAGATCGTCAATTATTCACGATAATTAACAGTGGCGGATCCAGGATCTCAAAATGGGGGGGGCAAAATTTTACAGGTAATAAACTTACTTTTGACCCGCACACAAACCACGAACTATTGTCATAAAATTGCTATATAAATTTTTGTCGAGATGCTGTTGGGGGGGCACGGCCGGGGTGGCCCCCCCCATGGATCCGCCATTGATAATTAATAACATTTTCGTATTAAAAACTAACCAACAAATGTCATCGTGTCACGTTCAGGCTTATTATATGCGTTGAATTTATCAAGAATGTTCTCATAAAACATAACAATCAAATCGTTGCCGACTTCGCGATGTCGCTCCTTAAATATTAGACGACTGGTTCAGTGGCGTGATCCAAACAGAAGCCCGTAGGCAAAGAGAGAGCCAGGGGGGAGCTTAGCCTTCCCCCACCGGAAATATTTTGGTCTCCCAAGGGAAAATTTCAACCGTGCTTGCAAGTTAACGAAAACACTTATATGAACCTCCTGAACAATTTTTGACCACCTTCAACTAGCAAAGTGAGCTGGTTACGGACCTGGACAGTAGAGGGGGTCCCTGCCAGTCTATTGTAGTTGCAAATTTAAAAGAAACCAAGACAGCGCCGGCGCAGGCATGGGTGGGGGCTCCGCCCTAATTCCAGGGTGGGGGCCACCCAACTCGACAGCGAAGCAAGCGAGAAGCCAGACGCATTTTAAAACTTAAGCGGTTTTTGTTTCAACCGGTTATGGTGGGGCCCCTTTAGGGGAGAGGCCCCCAAATGGCGGCATGGGGGTGGCTGCTTCGGCATTTGTAGTAGAAGCTTTACAATGCATCTTTAGTTGCACAACTTTAAAGTTATACTCACACGTGCGTGAGTTTTCTGCGAGAAGTTGCAACTCTATTTACACATAAATTATCTGATCGCTCGAAACCCCGTTCGCCAAACTTATAGCGGCAAATTCTCGCTGGGAAAACTCGCACGTGTGAATAGGGCGTCCTATGCAGTAGGGAAACGCATAACGCATATTTTGTGTCATATATATAGTATGCTTGACGGCAGTATACGTGTCGACATGCATAGTCGATGACGAAACTAGTTGGAAAAGCGGGCTGCGTGGCGTAGTGAATCAGCAAGCTTGAGGTTTGAGCCCTCGATGAGCCTGCTTCTCCATCTGCATAGTAAGAAATGACCAGTGTCCGAGGTGTTGCAAAATGTTGCAGTCAAATGAGGGGGTCTTGATTGCCCTCAGCTAATTTTGTAACCACAATTGACTTTGAATTTTATGGCAAATTTGCGGTATGGGGGGGCTGGAGACAGTTTTCGCATCAGGGCGACTGCATGTCGTGTGAGTAGTTGCGGCTTTATCCAAATCACCTCAATAACTTTAGTCTTCCCGTGGAAAATTTTGGCCAATGTAATGAACAAGGGCGGAGTATATTTCTAAGCCTAAGCCTAAGCGCAATAATGAGCATATTCCTAAGCGTAAGCCTAAGTGTAAGTCTAAGCCTAACCCAGGCACAAAATTAGTCTAGACCTCAAAGCTTACTCTATTATTCTAGTCCCACAGAAAAACGTTCCGCACCTGATCTTTACATAGGCCAAATTTTTCAACATCGCTTGCAAGTCATTGAAATTCCTTGTATGCCTCTTATGAAAATTTAGCTCTTCCATGCAGCGAGAGCTGGCTACGAGCTTGAATATTTGGAACTTGAAGTAAACTCCAATTTACTGCAGTTTTGCAGTACACGTGTTGAAGCGTTACTAACCTACCGAATGCGAGAAATTACACAACCCTATTAAAATAGTAACAGTGCCCGCCCATCAGGGTGCAACCAACGTCCGGAAACTACTTGGACGGAACCGGAACGAAAATCATATCATAGACAAAACAACCAGCTTACCATCCGATCAGTTAGTCCATTAACCAGGAGACCTTTCGATACTTGGTGCATTTGTTTAGCATCGTGATCGCGGTAGACTTGGCCAAACGAACTTGATTCTTCGTCTTAAATTAATCATTAATAGTTTACTCTATGGTTGCTGGTTGCTAAATTTTCAAAAACAAACGTACACTGCAAAAAATGGTGAGTCAAATTCAGTCTCTCCGAAGTAGACTCTACGGGACTACACAAACTGAATCAAATTCGACTCCGCCAGAGTCACACGTGCGACTCAGTGTGTCAAATTTGAGACTCTGGTGGAGTCGAATTTGACTCAGTTTGTGTACTGCCGTAGAGCCTATTTCGGAGACAGTCAATTTGACTCATCGTTTTTTGCAGTGTAACGCGTGTTAAGGTTTTTAAAATCCACACTGTGCAATGTAGCTATATATAGTGCCTGTATTCTCAAATGTATGCAGCCATTATCACAAATTAGCAATACGTTTTTAATCTGACGAACTGATGAAATGGAGAAATTCAAACTTAGCACCCAAGTACAACAGTTCAAATGCAAAACCTGTGTTGAAATTCGAGTCTCACACTACTCACTGGGTTGAAAACTATACACCAACTGGCGATAGTTGTTAGACACATTTGAAAATACAGACTAAGATCCGTAAAACTTGGAACAAAAAAATCAATTTTTTGACTTAAGATCAGTTACGTACACTGTAACTCAGAGTTAATAATATGAACATCAGTTCTTTCTGAGTAAAACAGTAAACTTAAACTCATTCTGCGTTATTTGATTCTCACTGTGTTAGTTGAGTAGAATTTGCAACAAAAACACAAAACAACGGCCGAGTGACCTTTTATTTTGACAAGAACACCATTAATCATTAAGTAGAACCTAGCTGAACAACAGGTAACCTTCCCATATCGAATTGGGTTTCGGCAGGTCACATTGCGATCTTCAATGATTTACTTGGGATGGGGTTTGGTGACAAATAATTTGGCGAGAGGACTCAAGCAACGTAGCTTTGGCTCTACGTAGATGTGCCACTTACCCAGTTGCCGTCGAAGTTCACTTTCGTCCGGCTTCAAATGAACCTGAAAAATATACGATATAAGCAAGTGATAGCATTTATCGAATTTAATATCGAATTACAATTTGCGCTTCATATCCTGTATGCAAAAAAAATTGATCAAAACGCCTTCCTACTCAAAGTCCAAATATTTTCAAATGAAAAAAATATATTAAAGCGATTTACCTTCATACTTTTATTGCCGTTCGGTCAAAAACATTTCTTAGCCGCTACCGTGACATGAACCACCGTTTTTAAGCTTAATTTTTACTATCTAAATATTTTGCATAATCTAGGCAAGTATTTTAAAATGTGTATAGCAACTATCATGAGTTAGTGATAGGTCGTATGACTTCCGAACCAGCTAATGCTGAGGCTTAAAATTCCGCACATTTTTTTGCATATGATTTGCTCTGCTCCTGCACTAATGTTGAGTTTCCAATGATCAGTGAGTTCGAAAACCTATTTCTAACTGATGATAGTTGCTATACACATTTTAGAATATGGACCCTAGTGATCAAAGTTTAAATATGTTCCAGAAGCACTAAGTACTTTGAAGTGCAACGATAGTAGAATATCACTCTGTCAACAATTAAGGATAAACAATAGAAGTTACACCTTTATTGGTTTTGAATCCTTTTTGCATGAAGTCATACCCTCCTGTAATAGAATCCCGTTATGCCTGTTGTGAATTTTATGGGATTTCATCATGGGAGGATATAACTTTATGCAAAAGGTTTTTATAGACCGTGCGAACGAGGAATATTAAATCTGTAAACGTGCCATTTTTATCGTTTCTCCGTGTATTTTGCCAACGCCTGTTGTGAAATATGGGCCTTTATTTTAAGGTTCAAAGTTTAAATTTTTTAGCTTTGGGTTCAAGTTAAAACTAAAAAACTGGAATTTAAATGTGTTAAAATTGATGCGAACAATTCGGGACGTACACAAGTAACGTGTAGACAAATTACACACAATCAAATTTTCAGATTAAACGAGAAAAGGCACGTTTACATACTTTAGAATGCCGTGGTCAATTTTGAACTTCGTCGAAATACTGTCTCGCTAGCTCGCCAAAAAACTATTTCATGAGGTTACGCTAATTCCCCGTTCTGGCCGATGTTTACGCACTGATAGTAGTTAACACCAGGCAAAATACCTACTCCACAATTCATTTAAAGTTTCTGTTGCTCAATAGAATCCAATTATCCGCGTAAACATTTGGGTTTTGGCTATGATTTTAGCTTGTCCCGTGACACGAAGGATTAGGCTTATATTTTACGGCAGGACTGGTACTAAAACGTGGCTCTAGCATTTTGATATAAATCGACTGACAACTAAACCATTTAGAAAAGATAATTACATAACCAAAATTTTTTCATTTCTTTGAGTGAATCAAATTATAACTGGCAGACAGGACATTGGCAAAGTAGACCAAGTTGTAAGAGAAACCCTGCTTGACAGTGACACAAAGTTGATTTTACTGTCAAAACTTTGGGAAAATTTATTTTTTATATTTTAAAACTACAGCAAGTCTCACTCACTCAGCGTGATAAGACAACAAATATGAAAACTGAAAAAGACAACGAACGCGGAGAGACAGACAAAGACAGTCAAGACATGAGCCGGCAAACGAATCGTAAAAAGACAACAAAAAGGATAACTCAAAACAAAAGACAAGAAACAGAAAAGTCATAAAAATCGCGAAAACAAACAAAAGAAAACAATACAAAAAAACAGCAAAAAAAGATGAAACAGTGAAAATTGAAAAAAAAACAAGAAACAATAAAATAAGGAAATAAACAAATTTGTTCTCGATCAGTGGTTTGCTATTTGACCATCATAACTCGTGAAATATTTGCCATCCAACATTAAAATTAACAACATTCAACTCAATTCATCAAATTTCACAAATTCAAATTTGGATATAAAATGATCTGGAAGGAATCATGTAAACCAAAACATACAAAATGATATAAATCACAAGGTATCGAAACAGTCACCGCGGTTCCGTGAGCTTTAATATAAGCAACTAAAAAAGCTTTTACGCTATTTTGAGAAATTATTACTTCAAAACCGGCAATTTGTTTGTTATAATTTCTACGGAACAACCACTGCAATTCAATTGATAAGAACTCCTTCAGTTTTGAGACACTGTCCAACATCTAAGCTTAGGTTTAGGTTCAGGTTTAGGACAAGATATACCTATGGTAAAGCCTTTGCATAAACCTAAGCCTAAACGCCAATCCTGTAGTGACCCGAATAAAAGGGGGTCCTCATTTTGAGGCCCAGTCAAAAGAAGTCTGTATCCTTAGTAAGAGTTCGTAAAAGCGGGTAAAGACCCTATACCTTAATTAGAGTCCATAAATGTCAATTATCTCCAATTGTAGCGCATAAATCACTCCAGGAGCAAATGATTTGAATTTGAAACTTTAAACCGTACTAACTTTTGAATGTACATTCCTAAGTATAACTTTGCATTACTGCTCAAACTATTGACACAACACAAACAAACGTTTAATTCAACGGACAGTTGGAATCGGTAACCGATTAACAGGGGGTACCCTCTGGAGATGCCAAATGAATATCAGCCCCTCCCCTCTGATTCGCGTCACTACAGTGCATTAAATCTGAATTTGGCAGAAAAGTGTACACGAGCCAAGACCTCTGCCAGCAGGCAAGATTTTCGAATAAAGGCCCGTTGCATGAAATGGCCAAAAAATCTTTCGTTAAAATAGGTCCAATAATCCAAATAGTACTACATACTAGTAGATTGAAGAAAAATTATTGAATGGAGTGATCGATCTATGAGGAAGTCATCTTTTATGAATTGCGTGCAGCACCTATCACCAAGGAACGGTTGTTGATGAAATTTGGACCGGTACATTTTCCACAATGCCCAAACTTTTCAACAGACGGTTTGAATCAACCACGTACTTGCAATCAACGCAGATAGTTTGTTTGAACAATAATCATTGTCTGGCAGATACGTACTCCAACAACCCTTCGAAAATACTTGCTCCAGCGACAGCTGTCATCCAATCAAATTAGATCTGAACGAAAATCGACAGTCAGCTTATGTTTACAGTCTGCTCTCGCTTCTAAATTTCAGATGAACCGCGAGGATTCACATTAATTTACGAGTTTACGAGCTTGGCCGAAACTTGTTCTAGGAATGCGAATTTTTCCAGAAATGGGTTGATGCTCCAGTGGTGTTGCCTGACGATGGGCCCACGCAGCACTCAAGACTGATACCAAACTTAATGAAAAGTGCATTCCGCCTGTTTACAAGGGAGTTTTCACAACAATACTTCTTGTCAATAAAATATATGAATACAACACACTAAAACGCAAGTTGTGAGGGTGGTTAGTTAGGGTTACCCCTACCTAGGTTCTGGACACAAGAACGCGACACGGTGCAGGGACAGAGAGGGTTATAACAGAATTTGCTTTCGCATTCCCCCTTTCAAAAACATAGCAACCACGTGCAGCTTTTGCTGTAGGGCCTCCCCCTTATTGTCAGATGTGGTCACTTTGCCAAGTCTAACGATTATGCAAACATTCGGAGAAAGAAAGGGGTATGACCTTGTACGCTAAGCGAGATTAATGGGTGCGAAGGCCACAAAACACAGCACCAAACAACAAAAATACGTAATACAACGCATACATATAAAAAGGTGAAAATACATGGCTGAATAACGAAACGAGATCAAAAACACTTAAAACGTCCTATAGACAAAATATCTGAACCTAAGGTTCATACACGCACTATCCGGGTTTTCTTTTCCGTGAAAATCTTAAGAATCACACTG
>JASANG010003394.1:0-11237 GCA_030248215.1 Enoplolaimus lenunculus
CAATACGTTTTGTTGGAATACCTGAGATGGCTAAAGAAAATTTTACTGACCTAATAAGCTTGAGTGTCGGGGTCAGAATTTCGGAATTACGGCGTAAGCTGAGATTTGCATCAAACCCCATGCTAATACTTAATTATTAATGCGGTAATATTTCAGGTTCGCGTCGCTCGCTCCGTTATTTGGGGGCATTTTGGTTTAATTGGGTTATTTTGATTTTTTGGTAAGTGGGTGCTTTCAGGGATCTGTTTTGAGGTAACTAGCAAGTCACCAAACCGAAAACCAGGCAGAGCAGAAACTTAAACTACGTTAGGCACATGTTGTAGAACGATTTCCAAAAGAGTAGAAAATAGTACTTATCATGGCAATTTAAATATATCCTTTGTGAAGCATACTGGTCGATAGGTAATCCACTTACCGATAGTAATGCTTCAGGTAAAATATGGCTTTAAAATTAGTTATCACATTGGTTGTTCCATTACTGGACTCTACCCTATTTGCACAAATGTCCTATCACCCAAGACAAGATTTTAGATTTGTGTAGTATTCTATTACATGTCTTTTTCTGTTTCAGGGCGTTTTATGCTTAATCTGCAGCGGTCACCCGCTCTGAATCGGTCAAGAAGTTAACTTCGGTGGCCGCATTGTTTTTAATTACGTTTTCTTTTGGATGGTTTATTGGGTAAGTAATAAATGGTATGACGACCTTTACGAAGTGTAATTAACATAAATATCGCTCTAAATAAAAGACATGTGAAATAGTATTTCATTCTACTCGAGCGTCTGTTGCTAGAAAACATGGAATTTTGAGCAGTTAATTTTACAATTGGAATTTTGCAAGGAAAAGAATGCACTGAGCTAAGTAATCAAAGCATGGCTGTGTTACCGTTAGACTATATGAAGTGAAGATAGATCATGGAAACAGTAATCAAAGCGCGTTCTATGACACCTAGTAGTACTAGTAGAATTATTTTACTGAAAACTGGCCTTGTAATCACACTACTATAAAAAATCAAGGGGATAGCAAATTATAGTGTTACCATTAATATTACATCTAGGTTCCATGCACCCAGTGTAGTTTTGCATAGAGAAGTTCGCACTTACTTTAACTATTTTAGGTTATTTGGAACAAATGTAGCAGCGTTTCGCAGTGTATGCGGTCGTGTTTGGCCTGTTCGTGTATTATACCTGCTGTAACTTTTTAGTTGTGGGTCACCAAGAATCGCTGGTGTAGCTAACATAGTGAGCAAGCGTGTTCGGTCGGAGCGTAATTATGGACCTGTTTGGCTGCGGGAGCTGCCTTGTAAGGTAAGGGGGGTGTTAGGGAGGGGCTTGATTAATCTAATTCAAAAAATTTTCCCTAAGGTTATGTATACAGCCGGTACAAAAATTTATAAGAGCCTGTGTCACCAGCATGCTTGCAAATTATTTTTGACACGTTAAGCTCCAGTTTCAGTTGTTTCAATTGGCCAGGTAAACTACGGTAATTTTTTTTTCGCAAACTGAAATTAATGACGAAATTCTTAGTTTAAAAATTATCTTTTCGTGTTATTAGGTTTGTTGAATTTTAGGATATATTGTTTAGTAACACTGGGAAAAATATCTAGTTGCCCCTAGCTAATTATTTGAGTGATGCTTCTGCATACTAAGAAAAAAAAATTCGTACGTTTCGCTTGTTTTTTTTAATAGCCGTGTTTTTATTTTGTGTAAAGTTCCTCGTATTTCAGTTTTGAGCCCAGGGCTTTAGAATAACAGCAAAAATAAATTGTTTATATTGAACGGCGAAATTCAGTGTTTCATGGCTAAGAAATGGGGATGAACAGGTTACGCTGTAATAAAGGTTTTTGCCGGACAATTTAGTTATCAACTAATTACCAAGTTTTATACCCAGGGTGATATTATTGTAATCCGCATTTTCTAACCTAAACGTGTTTTTTAGGCTCTCAGCCCCTCTGCTAGTTGACAACATTATGCACGGAACCCTCGATGTCTTTGAGTGAAATGTCAATTAGTATGGAAAACTGATTGCGAATATACAATTGTTGGGGCAGTGTATTTTTCCGCAATGTTCGAGAATGTTTGAAATATTGTACAAGGATTCGTGCAAACTTACGAAATTTTTGAATCTCGAGGATTTTGATGTATGCAATTTATTATCTACCATTATTGAAGCAATAACATGATGGAATCTATTTATAGCTGAAAAGATGCTTTATAAATTGGTTTTTGAAACTTAAAATTCGTTGGGATTTTTAAATCATTTCAGACATTTTGCTAATACTTTGGTGCCAGAATACCAAGAGGTTTTTGCATTAAATAGGTTCCATAAAATTGTGGTATTTTTCATCAGTTTTAGTTGAAAAAACTAGCATTTTGAAATGTTATTTTGCTCAGAAAAGTTCACAAATAAATGGCAGAAATTCTTTACGAAAGGTCATATTGCTGGAAACAGCCTATATAAGTTGAGTACTTTGCGGAATCAATTTTTAGATGGGTTATGAGAGTGTAAGATGGTGCCAGTTGGTATCAGGGTCTGCAAAATGCTGTTTTTTGTGCTTATCTTCGAGAATTTGATGAAGTTTTGCGATCCCTAGTGGGACTCTACCTATATTACTTAGCGGTTTAATTTATGGTTTGTTTTGTGTATTTTTGAGGATATTGTGGCGGAATTTGTTTCAATAAAGTGCCCTATTTACGAAGAATTTAGCGGTTGAATACTGCTAAGGCATTATAAAATGGAACCCCGTAGTAATTGACGATTGCTTTTTAAGCTTTATAATGTGTTCGCCGAGTGAGTAACTGGACTTTTATAAATTGTCCGCCACTTACATACGACATTAATATTACCAAACGCACAGTATGAAACAAAATATGCAAAGTATACTCTGTGAAATATTTGTTTCGCATTTTTAGCACGTTTAAAATGACAAAAAACGTAATTTTGTGTGGGACAAAAATAGGGCTCTCTTGGTACCTTGAGAGCCCCATTCCCCCTACCGGAGGGATCGGGCAAGTGCGCTTGCCACAGCACTAAAACTAAGTGTCCGTGCATAACACTCCAAATGGCAAAAAAAGGTATTTTGTTGTTTCAGGGAAAATGGTCTGCTTGGCACTCTAACTTGCCTAACCGGAGCTGGGGGGTGCGCTTCTCAAGGCACTCGTGTTAATAGTATTAGGTTGCTTGAAGTATTTGAAATACATTATTAATTTTGCAACTGTTGCGGTTTATTATTGTTTCGCCACTGGACATATTTTATAATTCTATTTACTAAAATTTGGCATTTGATTTGAATGCTGCTGGTTATGTTCGAAATCCTATAAATTCGTTTGTCTCATTACGCTAAAACTTTCGGATAAGAATATTTCCTATCCCATGGGTGTAGCCACGGTTCTGGTTTGGCGGAGAGCCACGCCACTTACTTAAAAGTGTATATGCGTATGTTTTTAAGCCTATTTACGTTGGATTTAGTTATTTACAGAAATAGATGTCAGTTATTGGAAGAGACCACAGGTCCTTATTGATTTTTCAGGTGATTCAATTTCGTTGCAACGAGTAAGCGTTGGAACAACACACTTTATCAATGCCATTGTCCGTCGGAGCAGAGAGTTGTTAAAAGTAGCCGTTATTCGAGTTGTTTCGAATCCAATTACAACCTGTGTTCCTCCATTCACCGATATTCCAGAGGATTTAGTCGAAGTAAATCGATGAAATGAATGTTTTTAACAGCGGGATGAAGCGACTTCGAGATCAATCCGTAACACAATACTCAACCGAGATTGAAAATTTTTTATAGTTCAGTTGAACACAAAAATTGAGTCAGGCATTTGGCTCGCAAGATTTTCACTGCACTTCTATCTATCTTGGCTTCTAAATTGGCTAAAAAGTTGCGCGTGTCTCACGTTACGCTAGCTAAATATTACTGTATGGCGCAGCTCAGATTGTGTAATTACACGTTTATAAGCAACCCTCGCGAACACTCACAGTTTTGTTTTTGTGCCGCATTTTAACGGATCAGGGTTTGTTCCTTGATTTTTAACTATTGTGCGTTGCATTAAATCCGCTAATTGTGCTCTACAAACAAAAATACACCCAATCCATGAATTGCCAGAGATGTGCTATTATATAGATTCGTTCGATTTTGATCGTGTTTCGTTTATCGAATTGTTAAGTGGTGCACAACAAATTTGTGCCAGATGACTAGCATTGTTGACCAATATACCCCTGCAGGTGCTCAGATTGTTTCAAATGTACGTTGTCGAAGTTGAAGTTTCCTACGAAATTGGTGCTTATAAGGAATGGTTTTCTTTCAAGAAATTGATTATTTTTATAGGTTATTGGCGGCGGATAGCGATCGGTTCAAGGCGGGTATCAGTATGACGGCAAATTGATTTGTGATGTTGACGAATGCGAAGTAGCAAATGTTGCAAAAGAATTCTACGCGTTTGGGGTTACACATTTTGCCGTCGTTGGAACATTTTCGTCGATGAATAATGCTCAAGAAATGCAGGTACGTCCGCGTTTTTAATGCCGAGTTTTACCCTGGCATGAATAGTATTTGGTGACAAACGGGGGAACTGCAAACCCCGTTTCGAATTTCACTGCGTAAAAAAGTTTACTTATACGAGGACTATAGCTCCTATTCTTCAGCCAAATTTTAGCGTTTTTCTTACCGTCAAGACTCAACCGTCTAGACACACTGTAATAAATAGACGCCATGCGTTGGGATGTAATGCACGACGCTACACATATATTTCCCTTTGGTAGGTAAGTTTTACATATAGCTTTCTCAGATTTTGTTGCTATTTTTTGTTAGTGTTTTGTTTATTTTGCAGGTGCAAGAAGTTATTTTGCGTACACTGCCGTCTGCATCAGTTTCGATATCGTGCGAAATAGGGCGTATTGGTTTGCTCGAACGGGAAAATGCAACTATTTTGAACGAATGCCTTAAATCTTTATGTCAAAAAACAATCATGGGCGTGTCGGATTCGATGCGATTGATCAATATTGACTGCCCGTTGTATTTGTCTCAAAATGATGGAACAATATGCAGGTGGTGACACTTATACTCAGTCGGTAGTGTTGGGGTTAATGAATGATATGTATATGTCGTAGCCCAAGTCGCAATTCAGCTCAGTTTCGAATTGGACTAGTCCAAAGCGGAATTATAACGACTGGGCTTGCTCAAGACGGAATCTTGTCTGATAAAGCTGTGCGTTTTCTGATTGCTTACTTGACAGCAGTAATTTCTAATGTCTGTTGCCATTGTTGGGCGGCCAAATAACTTAGTAAAACAAACTGCTTGGTAGGTTACAAATAGTGATTATTTAGTCAATCAGAAAGAGAGTATTCGCATCAGCTAATCCTATTTTGAGTATGGCATTAAATGTAGTATCCAATCGCAAGGCGTGACTTGTAGCAGAGAAAGAATTACGCCGTTTGCTGGACCAAGTCGTAAATTCGGGCTGGACTAGCCCAATTTGGAATTGGGCTGAATTTCGGTTTGGGCTACGACATATATACTTTTTGCTGTTTTGTTCACTTGTCCAATTTCGTTTAATGTTCGTTTTTGTTGATTGGCGATAGGTGCTAAGCACTAAGCAGGGGCGTATACAGGGGTAGGAATAGGCGGGCTATATCCTTTATCAAAACTTCTGGAGACAGAAGAAAACACATTTAATTGGCAAAAAAGTTCGTTTTACATGAGGTTATACAATGGTTACGTTCTGTTCTGGTGCTAAGTATGATTTCCAAATATTTTAACATTGTTAAACGAAAGTAAAACTATTTTGTTGGTGCAAAAGATGTTTTTGATTTTAGTATCGAAACTGCATTAAAGAATCCTATCTTTACGTTTGCATCCGGTCCTACTAACAGCATGCGCGGCGCCGCCTTTAATGGTTTCGCAGTTTGAAATCACCGATGGATCATCATCGCCAGGTTTTTCGAATTCTGGTTCGTAAACTTTTAAATTTGTTAAAACCTGAGGACGTTTGAAGAGTGGGTGGGTGGGTGATTCCTTCAGGTTCAACTTGAGTAAAGTTCTATACGTTTTGTTATTTCCGTTATTGTTTAAACTTTTGACGAGATTAGGTGCAAATGTTATTGTGAAAAGCGAAGTAGTGCAATAAACTACATGTTGATTTTATGACTATGCATTATATTTGTTTTGACATCAGTAGCAGCTTTGTAAATTATTTGGGAATTGTACTATTTGAACTATGCCTAAACCTTGCACTTATTTGGAGAAAAGTATATAAAGGCCGCTTGGTTAATATAACAGTGGCTACCAACCATAGCAGCGGCGCCGGACTGGTTCAATTGCTGGAAAATCAAAACGTTTCTTACCAATGCTGACGCCAATAAAAATGCGCTACAAAACTACTCACCAATCGTTGCCCGATATAGTATTTGTTCTATTCGCAAAAATGAACCAACCACAGTTACACGCAGGCCTTTTAGTTGATTATGATTATTTTTAACCAATCAGGATCATTTGCTGTGGTGGCTTTCTTCAGTGATTACTGGAACCGTGCCTAGCCACATCGGCGATACGGCTAAATTGCTTTGGTGGCTACGACTTATCTGTATGTTGTTCTTTGCTGTTAAACATACTATAAAAGTTTTTTGGATAATTAAATTTTAGGCGTTAACGATGCAATAGTTGTTGACATTGGCGGAACTACAACAGACGTTGGTGAAATAATTAACGGGTTTCCAAGGCTGTCAGGAATTGAAATGTTTGTAAGTAAATGAGAAAGTTGATTAAAAACACAGGTTTTACAATCCGCCGCTTGGTATCAGTTAAAACAGAGTACCTGATGTACAAAAATATATACGTGCAATAGGAAATTGACTGGCATGAGTCGACGATTGAAATATTTTTACCCACGAGTTTGCCCACGCTAAAAAAATCTGCGCACGACTCACCATTTACCCGCGCCTCAAGTTGAACCAGTGTTTTAAAGATCGCAGGTGATTCGCTCTCTAACGAAGCTTTTGATAGCTCCAATGAGCGCAGGTAAATGTTGTCAATTTACCCGCGTGATACAAATGTTTTTCCGCGAGTATATCCGCTTGTGAAATTTTTTTTACCCGACCCGCATTTACCCGCGGGTACGCGTAACCTCCGGGTAAGTACGACTCTGGTCGCATCACAGTGCGCAGTTTAAAAAAACCCAGAAACATAGTTGTGTAAAAACGTTCTTACCCGGTCAGGGCTTTATTAGCGAAAAGTATATTTTTAACCAGCGCGTAAAAATGGATTTGCCCGCGACCAGTTTTTGCCCGATCTTGTTTTACAAAAATAAATGGCAGTGGGCCACGATTTGTTGCTCAAAGTTTACCGATTTATCAAAAAGCATTTCTGTAGAGTAAATTTAGCTAAGTTTAAAAATTCAAATTTTTCTTAAATCACATAATGTGTTTGTCGGTGACCGTTTAAATTTCAGGTGTGTAAAAATTATGAGACATTTTTTTACCGCGATTTGAAATTCTGTACCGGTGGATGCTTCCACGTGAGAGCAATTTGTTACCAGACTTGCGTTTACCGGCGCGTAACGAGCAACTCTGGTATTAGTAACGTTGTTGAAAATAACTCAACAGTTCTAATAACAGAAAACGAACAATTTTGATGACAACTCAAAATAACCTATATCGGGAAGTTTAGTGTTGGTTGCTGCCGTTGGATGATGTTTGTCTCTAAATGAAAACTGAGATTAGACTAAGAATGACCAGAGTTTATCCAAAGCGATGTAGATTTATTCCAAATTATATTTTACCGTTTTATAGATTGGTGGCGTTCGCACCAACTTTCAAATGCCTGATACTTTAAGCATTGGCCTTGGTGGAGGATCGCTTGTTCAACAACTGCCTTCTGGCGTTGTAAGTTAGCTGGCCAGTGTAAAGAACAGGAGCGGAACAGTATTATAAGCATATTCTTAAGCCTAAGCATAAGCCTAAGCATATTCTTAAGCCTAAGCCTAAGCGTAAGCCTGAACCTAATCGTAAGAATAAGCATCATATTCCTAAGCCTAAGCCTAAACCTAAGCCTAAGCCAAGCAAAAAAAAATTAGTCTAAAGCTTAAGCTTACTCTATTCTATTCCCACAGAAAACCTCTCCGCCCCTGATCTTTACATATTGCCAGTTAGCCTTAGGTGTGATTTTATTCAGCGTAAATTTTGGTTTAGTAGCCGTTTGAGTGAACAGCATTCACAGCTATATATTCGATGTAAGCTTTTGGTAGCGTTGCGGCACAACAATGTTTACAATAAGTATTCGCAGAGAAACTGATACAGGGTGCCAACGTCTTTGAAAACAACAAATGCTACCGTTTTTCGGATAAAACTAATTTTATTTTATTCGGAAAACAATGTATCTTTCGCGTGTGGGCCACTTGCTTTTCCAATCCTCATAGACTCAAATTCAAGTTAGGCTGTTAACTAAATTCTCAATGACAAACCGATCCAGTTATCATCACAAGAGACGCTCATTTCTGAACAAACGAGTGAAATCGGTCAAAACTGCAATGCTGCAACGTGCGCTGGTACATTTTGTGTTATCCAAAACTGGCAAAGTCGAGCATTGCTATGTATTAAATGCCATAATCTACTTTTGGTTTCAGTGTTTGTGGTAACTTTTAGTTGGTTGTTTGAAAATTGTTTCGTAAACCCGTAGCGCACTGTGATTTGTAGCTGAAATGAATGCGAATCACGGTTTATGACCCATGATCCCCCGTGTTCGGTGCGTAGTTGACCGTAACGCATGATTCTAGTTGAGATTTATATTTTGCTGCAGCTACACAGAGACACTAAAACGGCCCATTTCTAGGGTCCATATTTTCAAATGTGTATAGCAACTATCATCAGTTTAGGTATAGGTTTTCAAACTCACTCAGAATTGGTGCTGGAGTAGAGCAAATTATATGTGAACAATGTGGTGGATTTTGAGCCTCAGCATTTACTGGCTCGAAATTTACAAAACCTATCACTAACTGGCAATAGGTGCTGCACATATTGGAGAAAACGGGCGTAGGTATTTAAATAGTAAGACAAGCAAACCATAGGAAAAACTGATAATAGGCTGTATGACAATAATTGATATATATGGTATTTAGAAAAATTAAGCAATCACCAGTTAACTGAGTCAAACTTGTCATGCTAAATAATATTTACAGTGTTGCCTGGCATTGTATAGCATTACAAGTAATTACATGCGTCATACACTGTCGACCCATTTGACTTCCACAAATATTGGCACACTAGCTGGCCCGTTGCCAGCTCACTTTGCTAGAGTGGTGGCTAAATTATTTCAGGAGGGGCATACAAGGGTTTTGATGACTTATGAACAAGGTTCGAAAATTTCTGGCGGGGGGGGGGGGGGCAAAATTTATCCAGGAGGGGGGCGAAATTTATCCAGGAGGGGGGCGGTACCTGGCCCCACCTCGGCAACGGGCTAGCCCACTACTCACTGAGCATTTTTAACTCCGAATAATACTTTGTATGTTTTCGTTTTATGTGGTTGGACCGGACAGCGTGGGTTATCGTTTATGTGAACAAGCAATATGTTTCGGCGGTGATACTTTGACAGCGACTGATGTTGCAGTAACTGCTGGATTAATTCCGGATCTGATTGTAGACAACCGGGATATTCTTAATAATCATGTATCCGGTGATATGATAAAATCAGTTCAACTGAAACAATCGTACATGATCAATGATGGTGTCGATCGAATGAAGGTAATAAGCTAGATCGTATTTTCAAAAGTGGATAGCATCTATCACCGGTTAGTGATAGGGATCAAGCTGACAAGCTCCTGACATTTTGCGGATTTCAAAATTGGCTCAGTCGTGGGAAATATCAAACTCGGAAAATGCGATAAGTTCTTAACCTCACTATTCAGTGGTTTGAAACCTGAAACATATATCGCCAACGATTGGTAGGTGCTACACACGCTTGAGAAGAAGGGTCCTAGTAGTGGGGTTTAATATGGTTTGATGCAAATTTTTGGTTTATAAATTCCAATGATTTTTTGTCATAAATTGTTGAAAAATCTGCATATTGCAGCTGTGTCATTACAAATTAAGTTTAGTATATATGTTTTACATTGTGTTGCTAGTAATATTTTACTTATTAACTAGCGTTAGTAACCAGGATGCAACCGGAATTACACTTTACCGGAACTAGAGACCCGGAATTTAAACAAAATTACCGGAAACGCAACCGGAAAATGAAAAATACATGCCACCGAAAAAATTGATCTCAATTTTCGTTTTTGCAATATTAATTGATGAAATAAGCCTGGTTGGAGATCAGTATTCACTTTATTTGCAGTATTGTAGAGTTTGATAATCCACGGATGCGAAATATACCTTCGATGGTTCATTTTTGGCGATTGTCAAGGTTTGCATACTATTCTAATGAAATCTACTTAATTTTTATCGTCATTTTTTATAGCAAAATATCTTCATTTCCACCGACCAAATTTTAATACCGGAGTTTTTAATTGCGATAAAAATTTACCGGAACCGGAAGGTGAAAAAAATGCCGGAACTGGAATTCCGGTCGCACCCTGTTAGTAACAAACAAGTTCGCTACCACAGATGGTCGTTGCACAATTCTCCCAACATTTAAAGTTAAGGTTTAGACTTAGGGACAATAGTTCGGCGTGTGTAGTAAGCCTTTTCCTAAACCTAAACCTTATCGTAAGACAAAGCCTGAGTCTAAGCATACGCCTGTGGGTGGAAGCGTAGAAGATCTGGTTTGAGCCGGTTCCTGTTGTCCTGGTTGGTGGCGGCAGTGTTCTTATCAATGAAAAAGAATATGCTATACAGGCTGCTCGTAATATTATTCGTTGCCAGTTTGCTGAAGTAACCGCCGTTTAAGTGCTGTTTTGTAATTTACTCTTCAATTATATCTATGTTGCAGTACAATCTTGTTCTAAACGTATAGTTGCAATTGAATCATTGGTCCAT
Source organism: Enoplolaimus lenunculus (assembly GCA_030248215.1). Classification (NCBI taxonomy): domain Eukaryota; kingdom Metazoa; phylum Nematoda; class Enoplea; order Enoplida; family Thoracostomopsidae; genus Enoplolaimus; species Enoplolaimus lenunculus. The sequence goes on from JASANG010003394.1 coordinate 10,970, forward strand.
GTAAAGATCAGGGGCGAAACGTTTTTTGTGGCACTAGAAAAGAGTAAGCTTAAGCTTTAGACTGATTTTTTGCTTGGCTTAGGCTTGTTTTAAACGTATAGTTGCTATTGAATCTTTGACCGATGCAAAAATCAGGGGCGGAATGTTTTTCTGTGGCACTAGAAAAGGGTAAGCTTACGCTTGAGACTAATTTTTTGCTTGGCTTAGGCTTAGGCTTAGGCTTAAGAATATGCTTATAATACTGTTCCGTCCATGTTCTTTACGTTGA